>PVJS01058800.1:0-11681 GCA_004027185.1 Glis glis | reverse complement strand
CGAAAAAAAAAAAAAAAAAAAGCAAGCCTCTCCACAGACCAGCCTCCTTCCTTACTAGGAAACGACGATGTCTTTCTTCCGTGCATGCTGGCATGGAGGTGGTCCCCAGGACCCCTCAGCCGCTGCTCCCTCTCCTCAGCAATGTGCCAGTGAGCGCTAAGTGGTTTGCTACAAGCTGTGCCTCAGGCACCAAACATTCATGTGAAGTATTAGCAAAGTGTGGCTACAGTATGACCCTCCAGTGATTATTATTTTGTAGCACTGGTAATTGAACCCAAGGGCATTCTACCTCTGAGGTACACCTTCAGTCCTATTTTGTTTTTATTCTGAAACAGGGTCTCACTAGGTTCCTGAGGGTCTTGCTAAGTTGCTGAGGCTGGCCTCAAACCTGCAATCCTACTGTCTCAGCCTCCCAAGTACTGGGATTACAGGCATAAGCCACCACGCCCAGCTTCCAATCTTAATTTTGAAGGATCTTGCGTTTCTAGTTTTATAGCTACCATGCATCTCTTTACTTGGAGAGCAAGCCTAGGACACCTTGGGTACGTGGGGTGACTTGTTTGCTTCACTGTGCTGCAAAAGTCATCCAGAAGGAGAACAAAGGGCTTCTCGCGAGAGGTACCTGAGGTAGAAACTCCCTGGCGAGGTCCAGGGCCTTCCTGTAGGCGGCGTCCCCCTCCTGGTTCTGCTCCAGGACGTGGCTGATCAAGCCCACCGCTTTGGCTTCTTGCCCATCCAGCACTCGCGCAGAGAAGATGAGCTCTTTGGCCAGGGACATCCCAATGGCCCGTGGTAATCGCTGTGTCCCCCCTGGGGGTGGAGGAGAGAGGAAAGACAGGCAGTGACTCCAAACTTTTATTCTCAACACTTTGGGGTTTCATTTGCTTATTCATTTATAAAAACAAGCCTGGGCAAGAAGTTTATGTCAAAACTGGGCACTGGAACACTACTTAGAAACAGACAACAGTTTCTTATTAGTTTCTTAAGAACACCACAACAGAACCTGAGGAATGTCTATCACCAGCACGGACGGGAGGGCGAGCAATCCCGCCCCAAAAGTCGACTGCCTACAACCCTGGAGTCCCACCACACTTGGCACTGTTCTTCCAGCTTAGCCAATTCTGAGAAACTCAACTCGCATACTTTTAAAGCATCCTTTATAGAGAATGAATTTGTAGCTGAATTTTAATTTCACAAAAATAAGGGCAGATGATTCCTCGTGGGAATCACCTCTGTCCCGTGCCGTTCATTCATTCTCTTAGTGCAGTCCATCGTCCCTTCTGGCCATTCTTAAAGATGCTCTCACAGGGACACCTCCACCTCCCCGCTGCCGGGGAGACCCACTCAGCATAGTCAAAACCAGGCACTTGTATTTGTGTTTGCCACTTACTACTCTGGGGACTTTGGGAGTTAATTAACTCTTCAACTCCAAGGAACACGGTAGAACAATAGCATGATCCGGGGTCAACTTAGTAGTTCTGCAGGAAAAGAGGCCAGTCGCTGGAAGACTGGTGAATTCATTTAATGCACTTATCTATTCACTACCGTATCTCATGGTGAACAGATAGCCTTGGTTATTTGGTTTTAGTTTGTTTGTGGTTCCATACAAGTGTGAGAATTTTTTCTATTTCTGTGAAGAATGTCATTGTCATTTTAATAGGGAGTGCACTGAATCTGTGGATTGCTTTGGATCGTATGAATATTTAAAAACTATTGATTCTTCTAATCCATGAATATGGGATGTCTTTCCTTTTTCTTGTGTCCTCTTCAATTTCTTTCACCAATGTTTTATAGTTTTCACTAAAGAAATCTTTGACCTCTTTGGCTGAATTTATTCCTATGCATTTCTTTTAAATAGGACTGCTTTCTTGATTGCTAGCTCAGACAATTCTCTACTGATGTATAAAAAAAGCTACTGATTTTTTAATGTTGATTTTGTATCCTGAAACACTGCTCAATTTGTTAGTCCTAATAATTTTTTGGTGGAGTCTTTGGGGTTTTCTATATATAAGATAATATCATCTGCACATAGTGAAAATTGGACTGCCTATTTTCCAACTTGTATGCCGATTATTTCTTTCTCTTGCATTACTGCTGTTGTGAGGACTTCAGTACTACTCTGAGTAAGTCACAGAAGTGGAAATTCTTCTATTGTATTGCCTTCAGCTTTAGTATTATATTACACTGGCTATTGGTTTATTATATAAGGCCTTCATTATGTTGAGGCATGTTCCCGCTCTGCCTAAGTTGTTCCGAGTTTTCATGCAGGGAAACTGAACTTTTAACAAATGCCTCTTCTGCATCTGTTGAGATGATGGCTTTGTCCGTCGTTCTGTTGGCATGTTGCATCATGTTTGCTGACTCAAGTATGTGGAACCATCTGTGCCTCCTTGAGATCAATCCCCGCGGTCGTGTGAAGGGTCTTCATGATGCGCGGTTGGGCTGCCAGTGTTTGCTGAGGTGTTACGTCTCGGTTCCTCAAGGCGCTGGCCTGAAGCTCTTGCTGTTGCTGTTGCTGTTTTGCCTGTTTGATTTCAGTATCAGGGTAATGCTGCCCTTGTAGATGCTCTAGTCTTGTAGAATGAGTTTGGAAGAACTCTCTCCTCTCCATTTTTTTGCAATAATTTAGGAAGAACCACTACTATTATTTAAATATTCAGGAGAACTTATCGGGGGAGCCATCTAGTCCCAGGCTTTTCTTTGACAGGAGACTTTATGACTGGTTCAATCTCACTACTCATTACGGTCTCTTCAGGCTTTCTATTCATGATTGAACGGTAAGGCACATGTGTCCAGAAATTTGTCCATTTTTTCTAGGTTATCAAATTTGATGGCATATAGCTGTTCATAATAATCTTTAATAACCCTCTGTATTTCTGAGGTATCAGTCTGCCATCTTTGATTTTATTGGAGTCTTCTCTTTCTCTTAGTCTAAGGGTTTGTCAGCTCTTCACTTCATTGATCTTTTGCATTTCTTTTGAGTCTGTATTTCATTTAGTTCTGCTCTGGTCTTTATTATTCCTTTCCTTATACTCTTTTTGGGCGTGGCCCGTTCTTGTTTTCCTAGCTACTTGGGATGCAGCTATAGGTTGTTTGAGATTGTTCTGCTTTTTAAATGCAGGCACTGAAGGCTGTAAACCCTGAGCACTGCTTTTGCTGAATCCCACAGCATATGCTCACTTTCATTTGTTTAAAGGTATGTTTAAGTTTCCTTCCTGATTTCTTCTTTAATCCACTGGTTGTTCAAGAGTGACTTAATTCTCATATATCTGAGTAGTTCCCAAGTTTTTCTTGTTATTGATTTCTAGTATTACTGCAATGTGGTCAGAAAACGTAACCAATATAATTTCAATTTTCACAGATTTGTTGAGATGTGTTTTGGGGCAATTACATAATCCACCCTGGAGGCTGCGTCGCGTGTTGTTGGGGAGAATGTGCTGCAGTAGCTGGATGGAACATTCTGTAGACGTCTGTCAGGTCCGTTTGGTCTGGGGTGCAATTTAAATCTTCTGTTTCCTTGTTGATTTTCTGTCTAAATAATCTGTCCACTGCTGAAAGTGGGGTGTTAAATTCCCCTACTATTCTTGTATTGGAGTCGATCTCTCCTTAGTTCTATTAATATTTGCTCTACATGGCTCCAATATTGGGGGCATATGTATTTAGAACTGCTTTTTCTTGATCAATTGACTGCTTTATCATTATATAATGACCTTGTCTCTTTTTGCTGTTTTTGATAATAAGATCTATTTTATCTGATATAAATATGGCAACTCCTGCTTTCTTTTAGATTCCATTTGCATGGAGTATCTTACTACATCCTTTCTATGCATGTTCTTACAGGTTAAGATGAGTCTCTTATGCACAACATAGACCTGTGTCTTTTACCCATTCAATTGCTCTGTATCTTTTAATTGGAGAATTTAATCCATTCACACTTAAGGTAATTATCATTAGATAAGGTCTTATTACAGCCATTTTGTAACCCTCCCTCCCTCCCTTCTTTTTCTTTCTCTTTCATACTGGGGATTGAACCCCGGAGCATTCTACCTCTGAACTACACTCCCAGTCCTTTCATTACTTTTTTATTTTTAAACAGGGTCTCACTAAGTTGCTGAGGAGGGCCTCAATCCTCCTGTCTCAGCCTCCCAAGTACTAGGATTACAGGT
Organism: Glis glis; assembly: GCA_004027185.1. Classification (NCBI taxonomy): domain Eukaryota; kingdom Metazoa; phylum Chordata; class Mammalia; order Rodentia; family Gliridae; genus Glis; species Glis glis. Next base: position 7,515 of record PVJS01058800.1, on the reverse strand, counting down.
GTGCATCACAGTACCCAGCTTGTAGTTACTTTCTTACTTTCACCCTCTGTTAACAGTTTTCCTTTGTGGTTAAGTGATTTATCCTAGTAGTGTGTTTTGATTCCTTGCTTATTAGTTTTTGTTTGCCTATTACAGTTTTTTGCTTTGTAGTTATCATGAGGCTTATAAAAGCACCCTTTGGTAACAAGCTACTTTGAAATGTTGACAACATGAACCATAAAGAAAAGAAACAGAGAAAACATAGTAATAAAAAATCTCTGCACTTTTCTTCACCACATTTTGAGTTTTTGGTGGCCCATTTTCCACCTTTCTGTATTGCATATCTCTTACCATATTAATTTTGGTTATTAATTTTTGAATTGTTTTTAGTCTCCATATGAAAGATATAAATCGTTTATGCACCATGTTCACAATACTAGAGCATTCTGAATTTGTCTGTATTTTAGAACATTCTGTATTTATTTCCTTTTTTATTTTAATTTTATTTTTTGGTACTGGGGACTGAATCTAAGGGCATTCTACCTCTGAGCTACACCCCCAGTCCTATTTTATTTTTTATTTTGAAACAAGGTCTTGCTAAGTTGCTGAGAGTCTTGCCAAGTTGCTGAGACTGGCCTCGAATCTGCAGTCCTCCTGTCTCAGCCTCCCAAGCACTGGGATTACAGGCGTGCGCCATCACATCCAGCTTGTACAGTTACTCTTAAGAATGAATTTTATACCATCCTATGTTTCTTCTTACTCAACAACATCTTTTTCAGCTTGAAGAATTCCCTTTAGCTTTTCTCTCCCTCTTTCTTTTGGTGCTGAGGGTAGAACTGAGGGCCTCACACATGCTAGGCAAGCACTCTACCATTGAGCTACATCCCCATCCCTCCTTTTAGCATATTGTAGGGCAAGCCCAGTGGAGATACGTCCTCTCAGCCTCCGTTAGGGAATGTCATTACATCTCCACCATTTCTAAAGGATCCCTGTGCTTGGTACAGTAATCTTGGGTGGCAGTTTTTTTCCTTCAATACTGTGAAAACTCATGCAACTTTCTCCTGGCCTGTGAGGCTTCTGCCAAAAGTCAGCTGTCAAGCAAATTAGAACATTCTCACGGGTCTCTGCCTGGTGGGGGGGGGGCAGCTCTACAGCTCCATCTGCAAGCACTGGTCTGGGGATGGCTACCCTGCCCAAGACTGGGGAAGGGGGGATGGACACATTCACTTGGCTACCAAGACTGATGCTCAGCTGGGTCTCCTAGCTGCCAGGATCTGCGCAGCCAGGGGGAGGAAGTGTGCCCCAGGCCTACTCCAGGGGTGGCGATGATGCAAGGCAAGATGTGGGTCTGTCCACCAGCACAGGTCCCTGCCCGATGCTGGGGCAGGTGTAGAGGTCTATAAGCTGGGGCCTGGGTAGAGGAGCCTCTGTTTTCTGTGCAGTGCTGGGTCTCACTGGCAGGCCTGACACTGAGCGATAAGGCAAAGTCTTGCCAGTTTTCACGCCTTGCTGTCCAGTAGCTGGGGTCTTGCTCTGCTGGCTGAGGTTGGGAGAGGGGTGGTGGCGGCACCAACTTCCTGGCTAGCAATGCAGTTTCTGAGGCTCGGTCCTCAGGCACAGGCCTGGCTGGGGCAAAGGAGCACGAGGACTCTGGGCTTCGCCACGGTGGGCCTGGTGCTTGCAAGTCAAAGCCCTGGCTTAATCCCCTCCCTCCCCTGGAGGAAGGCAGTTCTCTCCTTGCTGCTTGGAGCGGGGGGGGGGGGTGCCTGCAACTCTTTCCTTTTTCAATGCATTTAATTATTACACTCAAACCAGGCACTATCATTTCTCACCTGGAAAACTGGTGTGTCTGTGGAGAAGCAACAGCTGGAGAATCTCAGCTGCATTCTTGCTCTGCCTCTATTTTCCTACTTTTTTGATAGCAACTGTCCTACTGGTTGTGAAATGTATCTCATTGTGACTAGTAATGCTGAACAGCTTCTCATGTATTCTTTTATTGATCATCTCTATATCTTCTTTGGAGAAATGTTTAAAGTTCTTTGTCCATTTTTATTTGTGTTGTTTGTAGCTTTTTTATTTGTTGAGTTGTAGATATTCTTTATATATTCAGGATATTAATCTCTTATCAGATACATGACTTTAAAATGTTTTCTTCTATTCCATGCATTGACTCTTTACTCTTGTCAATCGTGTCTGATGTGTAAGATTTTAAAAATTTCTTGATGAAGTCCCATTCACCTACTCAGTTTTCCTTTTGTTACTTATGCTTTTGGTGCCAAATCTGATGTCATGAAGTTCTCCCCCCACGCATTCTTTTAAGAGTTTTATAGTTTTAACTCTTATGTTAAGTGAGGTCTTTGAACCACTTTATGTACTATAAAAGGCACCCCCACACCATTTGTTGAAAGGAACTTTCCGAAATACTTATACAAATACATGATTTGAATCACTCATGTCTACTACAATTTTATCTTCAGAAAAACTGGCTAAAAACTTTCCGATGCTTATACTGCAATCCGTTTGAAGAAATCAAAATTGATGGCCTGAAGTATACTGTAACATTTATGGAACTGAAGGTAACTGCCCCCTAACACCTCCAGACATGTAAAAATTTGTGATTTCAAACTTTATAAAAATGATAACATCTGATCGGGTTGCCTTTCTGAATTAATAATAACCGCATGAGCCAAGAGCTTTACAAATGCAAGTTACAGTGCAGTGTGACACGAAAAGCTACACTACTGATATGGGATCTCAGATTTTTACAAATTCTCTCAAGAATAGTTACCCTACATAGAGAAACCTTGCATGCCAATATTTGCTCTGGTTTGGAAGTAGTTGTGCTTATAAACAACCATCATCTATTATGAAATTAAATGAAACAATACTCCTGCTGGTCCAGGGAGTCAAGGTGCAGCACTGTATCGGAAGCCAAAAGACAAGACGCCACTGAGCCCTGGTGTGGACGGAACGGCACTAGAGTGTCCGCTGAAATGCTAAGAGTACAAAAAAACACTCCCTCTGCCCACTATTAATTATGAACATTAGATTCCAGTTGGGGCAACATGAAGCTAGTGCACCATATTTCTGCCAGCTGACGTTCTCCTACCGGGCTTGCACCCTGAGATCACACGACCTGCTCTGCTCCTAAGGTGTGTGTGTGAGTTCAGGCTCCTTCAAGTGCCATTTCTAGATAGTCTCGGTGACTGTGGAGATTAAACAGTGACATTGAAGACTGGTCTGTCCCCAGTGGAACTGAAACCACTGGCCTGACAGTTGTCTTGACACAGCGATAGACGTCCCCCAGCAGCATCCACTGTGGAGCCCTGACTCTGAGAGGGCCCTGCTCAGGCTGCCTGGGCTGCAGCAACATCCTCAGGGACCACGACATCGGCCAGCTGCCAGCCCTGGACGCTCCTGCAGGCAACTCCAGGGCACACTGAGCACGAGGGGCATCATGAGCCCGAGTGGGGACTTCCAGGAGCTCACGGGGCTTCCGGAAAAGCAAGCACCTCATGGTGACTACAGCGAATAATACACTGTGCATTTCAAAACTGGTGAAAAAACTGTGTGTGCATGTGTGTGTTATTAGGGATTGAGCGTTCTGCCTCTGTGCTACACCCTCAGACCTATTTAATTTTTTATTTTCAAATAGGGTGTCACTAAGTTGCTGAGAGTCTTGCTAAATTGCCTCAAACCTGTGATCCTCCTGTCTCAGCCTCCCAACCACTGGGATTATAGGTGTGTGCCACCACACCTGGCTAAGAACTGATATTTAACACTCATCACACACACACACACAAGTCCACAAGTCAGTGGGGGTAATGGATATGTTCATTAGTTTGACTGAATCTGCAATGTACACATAGATCAAAATATCACATTGTACCCCATAAGTGTACACAAACATTGCTTTCCCATTGGAAATAAGTTGAAACAGTAACAGCCATCACCTCAGCTAGCTGGGAGAGCAGAGGAGCCCTGTGGCTGAAACAGGGGCCGGATGCTCCTCTGCTCCTGCACAGCGGCAGGCACCTAAGGCCTGTGGGTTTTACTTCCCAGCACCGAGTGTCCTGACTGGGTGGCCTCGTAGTGCGGAGACTTGCCATGCTCACGGCCAACGCAGGGCGAGCGACGTGTGTACAGTCTGTTTCTGAGGCTCCCGGGCTCCAGTGTGTACCCCAGCCTCAGTCTTTGTCCATCTACTGATGTCAGGAGCCTTATGAGAAGTGTCCTTCTCACTTAGGGTAGCCAGAGTCAATTTCTACTGCCTGCCCCCCAACCCGTAAGTGATACAATAACAGAAATAATAGGTTTTTGTGTCATCCAAAGATAGATGAAGTTGAACAGGAGTTTACCGGTTTTGTGTTTTGCAAATAAAATTCCCTTGTTTACTCAGTGACTTACTGGTTGGATAACTCAACCTGCGCTAGGCCCTGTCCTAGGTGCTGAACACAGTCAAGCACAAGAGAGACTGATCTTTCCGGAACTTACCATACTTCAGGCAAAGAGGGAAGGAAAAGGAAAGAAAGCAGCACAGGACAGGGAGCAGGAGACCGAGGGAAGCAGTGGGAACATCACTTTGTGCAGGATACAGTTCTGAGAACATGCCGCACAGCTAATCGATGCTGGGAGATCAGGGAAGGCCTGCAGGAGGAAGGTGAGGCCAGTGTCTATGAACCAGAGAACCAGGCAGCCACAGGAAGACAAGGGGGAACAGCAGCAATGAGCCCAGTTGGGGCCACGGAGGCTCAGAGGAAAGGATGAGGGAATGGTAGGAAGTGAGCTTCGACAGGCTGGGTAAAAGTTTACATTATACTCTAGGCACTGGAGGGTTTTGAGCAGAAAGTGAGACGATTTCATTTGCATTTAAAAAGATCCTGCCTAAGCTTGAGAGGGAACAGATCATGGGGGCAGATCCAAGCCAAGTGTTCAGTAGGAGGCTTCTGCTGTCACCCGCATGCAGTGTGGTGGCCTGGGCTGAGAGGAAGCAGGCAGGAAGGGAGAAGTGGAGGGACTTGGGTTCAGTGCCTTGTAACACTGCTAGTAAAGGAGAACCAATCTAACTCCTAGATGTTCCACCTCACTGCAAGAGCGTCCTACGATACTGGTACCAGGAAGAGCAGAGGAAAAGGAGATGCCAGGTACCAGACATCTTCTACAAGTACAAGTGTAGTGGTACAGTATGAGCCTGGACGTGCAGTCCTCTAACACTGATCAACGATCAGTGTCACACAGATGGCATTTGAAGCCAGGGGCCTGGACAGGCTCACCTGGAAGAGTGCTTGGACAGAAGGGCACAGACGTCAGCAAGACCACGAGAACTGCTTGCTGAGGCAGCAGTGAAGGAGGAGAGAGAGAGGGCAGCGATGCTCCATGCGGCCAGCCACGTTTCACCAGCCATCCTCCACACTGCTCACCAAACTGAAGATGGCACAGCAGAAAGACATCACTCTGCTGCTGAACTGCCCGATCCTGAAGCTGCCCCACCATGTGCCCGTCGTGCTATCACAGGGTGTGTTCTCACTGTTTAAGCTAGCTGCAGTAGTTTGCTGTCATTTGTACGCAAGAACACGGGAAGCACAGACGCTTGCGGAAAGTAAGCCTTCCCAGAAGTGCAGCCCGGCTGCTGGCACCACTGCACATGTGAGGGCGTCGTCCGGAGACGAGCTGGCATGGCTAGCCCCTCCCCCCAGCAACCACTTCCCCGAGACCTGGGGTCGGGCCCCGACCAGGCAATGAGCCAACACGTTAGACAAGTACAAAAGAGAGAGGGGCGCCTGGTGATGGCAAGAGCTGACATTCACGGGCGGATACTCAGTGGTTATTGTATGGAAGCTGTCCTGAGTGTTAGCTCATCTAATCCTTACGACTTCTCCATGAGGTAGGTGGGAAGCCAGCTAAGGGCCTTTGCAGGGAAGTGATTATCATGCAGGGTTTGGAGGGAAGAGGAGGGAGGTGACGGAGTGGGTTGGCCATGGACTGATGATCCAGTGGGGCCTTGGTAGAGGACCACAGCGTGGTGCAGGGCATCGAGGCTTAGAACGGAGCAGCTGTAGATGCCATCCATGTCATGGGCTGAGACCCTCGGGGATGCCATCACAGGGTGCTGGAATCCCGTCCTGCGGATGCTATGAAATCAAGTACAGAAAGTGCTATCACAGTTTCTAAAATAATTTTTTTTGTATATTAAAACCCACTGGTTAGGAAATATTTGGAATCTATCATTCTAAATGGGAAAAAATAATATATTCTTAGCCCATCCAAAAGCTCCAATTTCCCCAAGTAATAAAATAGTTGGGCAAAAGCACAATTACACTGCTATGTAATGGCCTACCACAATTCCTGCATAATAATTAGCATTTTAAACACAATTACCTAATCATTTAATATTTAATGAACTCATTGGGGGTAAATGTGTGTGCAGAAAGTCTCAGGTATAAATTGGTTCCTTGTATGTGGCACTAAACAGATAATGTAAAGAAAGCAAACAAAAAGCTACTTTAAAGGTAAACATTAATGCCACGAATCCTAAGCACCACGAAGAATTTTAAAATTGTTTACTTATTAAAGGAAAGGAAGTCGGGTGTTGGACGGTTAGTAGTAGCTGTGTGCTGGGGGTGGGGGAGGGAAGCAGGACTGTTAATTATGCAAAAACTGTCCACCTGCAAATCAAGTTCTCTCTTTGGGACTTGACGTCACTTAGTGATATGATTAGAAGTGACCTTTGACTTCTAGAAACAGCACTTTTGAATGACTTATAAATCCCCTCTCATAAATAGAAGGTCTGGCTCAAGGTTCTCTTGCCCTTGAACCACGGGAGGAAATGCCGCAGTAAAAGGCTAGCTCTGGGTCATGACGTCCTTCACACTGACTCCCATGACATCTTTCGCACTGTCATGACGCCCTTAGCACTGATTCCCATGACATGACGCCTTTCGCACTGTCATGACATCCTTAGCACTGATTCCCACGACGCCCTTCGCACTGACTCCTGTGACGCCCTTTGCGCTGTCATCACACCCTTCGCAATGACTACCATGACGCCCTTCGCGCTGTCATGACATCCTTAGCAGTGATTCCCACGACACCCTTCACACTGACTCCTGTGACGCCCTTCGCGCTGTCATCACGCCCTTCACACTGACTCCCGTGACGCCCTTCTCACTGTCGTGACGCCCTTCTCACTGTCATGACGCCCTTCTCAGTGTCATGACGCCCTTTGCAATGACTCCCGTGACGCCCTTCTCACTGTCATGACGCCCTTCTCAGTGTCGTGATGCCCTTCACACTGTCATGACACCCTTCGCACTGTCTCCTGTGATGCCCTTCGCGCTGTCGTGACTCCCTTCGCACTGACTCCCGTGACGCCCTTCGCGCTGTCGTGACGCCCTTCGCACTGTCATGACTCCCTTCGCACTGTCATGACGCCCTTCGCATTGTCATGACTCCCTTCGCACTGTCATGACGCCCTCCGCACTGACTCCCGTGACGCCCTTCGCACTGTCATGACGCCCTTCGCACTGACTCCCGTGA
>PVJS01058799.1:0-11682 GCA_004027185.1 Glis glis | reverse complement strand
CTCCCTCTTTCTTTTCTTTTCTCTTTTCTTTTATTTTTTCTTTCTCTTCTCTTCTCTTCTCTTCTCTTCTCTTCTCTTCTCTTTCTTTTCTTTTCTTTTCTTTTCTTTTCTTTTCTTTTCTTTTCTTTTCTTTTCTAAAATTGTGGTGCTGGAGATTGAACCCAGGGGTGGCTCTACCACTGAGCTATATCCCCAGCCCCTTTTATTTTTGTATTTTGAAATACGGTCTCACTAAGTTAGTGTGCGCTGGCCTCAAACCTGCACTCCTCCTGTCTCAGCCTCCCCAGTTTTTCTTTGGTCTTTATCTAGTGTTGGTCGCTAATCCAATTTTCAAGTAGGTTTTATATATGAATAGTAAGAGTGGTGTCTACCAAGATATTGCTTGTGGTCATCCTTGAAACTTAGGATAAAAAGAAGATAAATTTTGCAAAGAATTTCCTGCCTTGGCAGCGCCCAAGGAAATTTAGTTCCTGAGGTAGCAAAGGGAACTCATTTCGGGGTGCTTCCGGTGGACTACTGCCAGGGGGCCTCTCTGTGTTTCCATATATGATCTGAAGGCCAGACATTCCAACTGTCTTGAAGAAATATGTTTCCTTTTTTTCTGGCGATGCTATTACCAAGGGAGTCTGCAGATCCACAGGCTGTTACGATCCATTCTCAATAGAAAGGATTAATTTTTAAAAAACTATAGTCACAGTTAAGAGAAGATGGAGGAAGGGATAACGCATGGTGAGATTTATGATAAGAGGCACAACCCTGATTGAATAGCTATGTGTAGAACATTTCATGCTTTCAGTCCTAACAGAGCTGTCGGCCTGACGACGGGTTGGAGAAGTAAGAGGGTGACATTTCAAAGCTGCCCTCGGCTTTGTACTGTCAGAGGTTATTTTGAAAGATTACTTCATAGACAAACGAGTTGATGACTGAGGGTCCGGTGTGCACGGTTGATGTAGATGATTTCATCAGAGGATGACTACTTTCTTGGTTCTTGCAGTTTTTAGATCCAATGGAAGGGGGAAAATGTCCTTTGGAAATGACATATCCTGCAGATTTTGCAAACTTCATAACAAAAACCTCCCAGTGGTTATTTCTAGAGACTCTGAACTCCAGCAGTATAGTACTAGTGTGGCCAGAATAGATAAAAATCTATTTTTTTAAAAAAACCCAAACCATTATACATTAAATAATTTTATAATAGAAGTCCAAGTTTTACATCAAAAGAGTGACATGTTTGTAAATATCTAGACCTCTGGGGTTTTAAAAATTTTAGCATCATGTAGATTGTAGATTCTAGACCCATCTCAACTTTGCTAGGCAAGAATTCTTGCTTAATATGTGATTTAATTTAGCATCTGTAGAGTTTCTCACATCTGATGGTGTTTTTGAAAGAAATGCCTCTGTAGCTTTTTCCCTTTGTGGGGGTAAGGGGTGTATTAATTCACTTTCTGTTGCAATAGAAAAAATCCTTAGGCTGGGTAATGGTTAGAGAAAAGAAGGAAGAGTTTTCTTTGGATCACAGGTTTGGGGGCTGAAACCTCAAGACCAGGTGGCCCTATCTTATCTATTTGGCCTCCACGAGGGCCTCCTTGGCTGCCTCCCAGCAGGGTGGAAAGCAAGGGAAATGGCTGCTTGCAGAAGAGGCTAGCATGTGCCTGACCTCTCTTTGTAGCAAAGAGAACTCTCTAGAGTACTTGCCCTCCAAGAGCAGCATTAATCCCTTCTGAGGGCAGCACCTTCCTAACCTTACTAGTTTGCACTTAAAGGTTGCACTGCCTCCTGGCACTGGCATCCAGGGGGCCAGACTTCCAGCGCACGAAGCTTTAGGAGCAGCACCCCCAAGCACATCCAAGCCACAGCTGGGGGAGACGCATTTTATACATGGGTCTCACGCTCTCCGTGGACCAAGGTTGTTTGACCTCAGAGTCTGTGTAGTTAAGATGAATATCATTCTGCTTTACGCAGGCAGTCTCTATTCCCAGGGCCCGGGGACCTCTGGGGTCCAAAGGGCCAAGTCCCAGCTACAAGAGTAAAAGGCTGGTGTGCGCAATTCCTGATCCTTGGGGTCCTGGGGGCAAGAGCTGCCTCGCCGCATTGTTAGGAGGACCGAGTAGGAAACTATACAAATGCTCCTCAGTTTACAGTGGAGTTATGTTGCTGTAAACGCATCGTAAATTAAAAGTGTCATGAGTTGAAAATGCATTTCAATCATCATAGGATACCCTAGTCCCCTTCAACTTATGCAGGACACTTCCATGAGCTTACGGTTGGGCAAAATCATCTAACACAAATTGCTTTATGACAACGTGGCCAATGTCTCCTGAACTTACTGAGCATCGTACTGAAAGTGACAAGCAGCATGGTTGAGTGGGCACACGGTCACAGCCTTACACAGCTGAGACATCCAAAGTCACAAGTTGGTGGCTATCTGTATATTGATGCGTAGCTCAGAACTTGGCCCATCACAGATGTTCAGCAAAAGGCTCTTCCTCATGCAGGGAACCCAGGCTTTCCTGTCCTCATCTCCCAGCCTGTTCCGCGCTCCCTGGACTCCTGGCCTTGCTCCTTGTCCTCCCTCCTTGACTGTTGAGGGCCTTGCACTCGCCCCTTGCACAACCCTCGCATGTCACATGATTACAGTTAGGGGTGCAGCATCTGGTGTCCCGTCTACTGCCCCCACGCTGCTGCCCTGTATCACACACTGGCCTTGGGCCCGGATGCTGTGAGCAGGCGTGATGTTCAGCATGTCCTTGGCATCTCTTGCCCGATCTGAGGAAGGTCTGTTGCCACTTACCAGTGGGGGAGGCAGCCCGAGGTTCTTGCATGGTGAATGGCTGCAGGGTCCCAATTGCTCTGGGTCGGTTCTTGGGGTTTCCTCACCCCCAGTTCAGTCCTCCACCTGCTTGCCCACTGCCACTTAGGGACAGGAGGGGTCTGCTTCGGGGGGATATGCAGGGTGGAGGAAAACTTTACCCTGGGCTGACTTCATTAAGCCAAATCTGTAGGTCCCCATGAAAGATGGGAAAGGTGGTTATGCTTGGTTGTTGAAGCAAATCCCCTCCCTCTCTACCCTGAAGAAACAGTGCTACTAATACCAGCATGCAGGAGCAGAAAGTTTCATCAGTCCTGGTTTCTCACAATGATGGACTGACATTGAGCCCCCCGCCCCACTTCTCTTCCCATCTCTGCACAGAAATGCCTCCGCTGGCTCAGCCCAAAGATCTCCATCCTGCGCTTTCTTTCAGACATCTCCAGTCAATGCACAACCTACCACTTCTCCCGCACTGCACCCCAGGATTCTGCGAACTGGCTTCTCCAGTTCTCTCCTTACCCAGGGGCAGCCGGTTCTCCGCAGAGAAGCCAGGGTGCTCATGGGAGGCAGGTCTGATCCTGCCGCCCGCCGGCTCCCTGCTCAATGCGCAGGGTGATGGCGCTCACTTCTCTCAGCAGCAAAGTCCTCACAGTGGCTGTCTACCCTGCCTACCCAGCTGGCCCTGGGGGGTGATGGGTGGAAGCAGGGAAAGGGTGAGGGGGAGGGAAGGGAGGAAGTGACCCCATCGCTGGGAAAGAGGTAAAAACACATCTGAAAAACACTTCCTCTTGCTTCTCGTGGGAGAGTTGCCTTCTAGATTCAAAGGGCAAAGCCATATTGGGAGAAAGTAAAACCCTTGGCTTTGTATGGGACCCAGACTTATGTTTACTGTAAAGCCTTCTCTGTTTCTGTGGATTTGGAGGGACTTTGGGAAGGCACCCTACTTCAGGAGCCCTCTCCAGGTTGAAGTTCTGTACCTGCTGCTGTGGCTTTGAGAGGTGTCTTTTCCCTCCTCAGCCTCACCCAGCACCGCAGACCAGGAGTAAGATGAGGCTGCTACGGAAACTCTTAAGTGTTTCAAATAAGTTTGCAAGACGTGAGGCTCACTCGCTGCCTCCCTGTGCAGTTTCTAGCTGTTTTTAAATAAAGCCTGTATTCACCCCTGTTGTATAGTTCTCCCAGTACAGGTATGATCTAATCCTGCATATAACACCTTGGGGAAGACCCCTGTTTAGTTAGCATGTAGGATCCAGAACGGTTTCAGCCAAGCCACATAGCAGTGGGCGGGAGAGACAGAAACACAGAAAGAAAGATGTCATGCACATCGGATCTGGGGAGAAGTGGGGAGAGAATTCCACGGAAGAGATTAGGGCTTTGGGAAGAATGTGTTGATTTGAGGCATTGGGAGCAATGGGTTTCGAATATGCTTTATTGACACTTAAGGAAGGATGCAGAAAGGCTGCAAGAGCTAAAGAGGAGATGGCTAAGGGAAACTTTCCCTTCGTCTTCCCTTCCAAATGTGTAAAATACACACAAAGGCCCAAGGGGAGGAAACATGTGAAGGGGAGGTCAGAGATAGAGGTGCAGAGCCGAGAGTGGGATCATGGAGTGGAGGCGAAATGGAGGATTCCTTGCTGGCAGGAATGGGCTAGGGGAAGCCCATGGGGACTGGCGACACGGGGGGAGAGGGTGAATGATCGATTCACCCTGAAGTGGTATAGATTTTCTGCGGGAAGGGTGAGCACAGGGAGGAGTGGGATGGGGAGAGGTTTAGGGTAATAGAGAAAAGCTGTTGTGGGGAAAGAGTAAGTAACAGAGGGTGAATGAAAATTGGCAACCAGCACAGAGGGTTCCCTCGGGATGTCCTCGGTGCTTGCCACTCTCCTCTGTCGTGTGGTTCAGGAGAAGTCACATAGCTCCTGGGTTGGGTGATGGTTTTTGTCTCATCTCAGGGTATTTCTGTAGTGTGGATCTCGAGTGTCTGTCTACTAGAGGCTTGGTGTTGAAGGTTTAGTACCCAGTTTGGTGCTGTTGGGTTATTGTGGAGTCTTTAAGAGGAGGGACCTAGTGGGAGGTCTTTAGGTCATGGGGGCCGAGCACTTGAGGGATTGTAGGAACCTTGCCTTGCCCTTCTCTCTTTTTTTGCTTCCTGGCCAGTAGATGAGCAGTTTTGCTCTACCATGCACTCCCCTGTGATGTACTGCCACAGGCCCCAAAGCAATAAGGCCAACTGATCATGGGCGGGAACCTCCACATCTGTGAGCCAAAATAACCCTTTTCTATTTATAAGTTGATTATCCCTGGTATTTTGTTGTAGCAATGGAGAACTGAAGAACACAGGTGTCAACTCCTCTCTTGTTTCATTGGAATCCTGATCTTCAGTGTAGAAGAAAATAAATCTGTCTTGGCTTCCTCAGAGGGAACCAGCATCTTCCCTTGAGTTGTGAGCTATTCAAGTCATGCCAAGGATAAAATGCATTAGTGATTTGTCCAGAAAGACTTTAGTTTTCAATTAAAATGGATGTTTTATTTTCTATTTGTCATATTTTGAATCATGAGCAAGACCTCATGCAGCAAAGTTGGATCTACTAGATTCCATCTCATTCTTTCCCCTAGCAATCCTAAAAAACAACTGCCACAAAAACAGTGAGTACATCTTGATGAAGCTTAAAATTTTTTCAGAGCTCCTGTTAAGACCTGTGCAGCTCAAGGCCATAATAGCAGCCTCTGGGGTTAGAGTCTCCTGGCATGATGACCATAGGTTGGCCTAGATAGTGACCACTGTTCATGGTTTTCAGTCTTGTAACCTGGTCACCTTTAACCTTTTGAACCTGGTCAACAACAATAATAAGAGTTTTTAGCTTTCACTATTATTAATCCTTGGTACTGTGGGTAAGTTTTGACTCTTGACTCCTGATGATTCTTAGTGCTCACCAGCCAAGGCCAGTGGAGGGGTAGGTGTACAGTGGCCTTACGTTTTCCTTGCAAGTCTCTGTGATGTGACAGTCATTGTTGGATGGACCCATATATGTCTCCTATTGCACGCGAGAGCAAGAATTATACTGAGGAGACTTAGTTACCCAGAGAGACATTTCCTAAGTCTTTTATCCTGGCTTTGGCAGGTTGGGGGGCACTCTGTGTGGTAATATGACATATCAGATACGTCCCATTAGTATAACTGGCATTTCTCCAGGGCCGAGGGGTGACTGATGGCACTTCTGAAAGGTTTCTAAGCCAACACAACATCTCCCCTGTTGCAGGAGCTGGAGTTCTGGGGTCTCAGTGGACCTTTGTGCTCCTCGTCCCTGGTGTGTAACGGGGACAACGTGAATCGTCACATTCTGTGGTGGGGTGAACATGTTTTCTACTGGGGGCCATGTCTTAGTGTCTTGGCTTCGTGGGATACAGTTTCTTTGACTACACAGCTGTCATCGTTGCAGAACAGCCATAGCATGTGGAAACAAATGGCACTGCTGGGCTTGATTTCTAAAAGCAGGCAGCGGCCAGTGGGCCCTGAGACAGGGACATCCTGCAGATGGCCACGGGTATCACATATACTTTAAAACGGACCCGGGGTTCTTTTTAGTCAGGCATGATAAAACACACAGACACGGACATGAGTGTCCCAAAGAAGAAGTTTCTGCTCATAGTTCTTTGGAAGCAACAGGTGGGTTGTGTGGGGAAGCACCAGGGTGGCTGAGCAAGCCGAAGGAGAGAGGGGAGAGCGTGGACGAGAACTTTCCTGTGTTTCCACGGGAAGGGACAGGTGAGACAAGGTAAGCCGGCACTCAGCACCCACCGCCATGATGTTCCCTGTGTGGTGTGGCTTCTGTGGGTTCACACCCCCGCTTCCTGTTCCCTGCTGGAATCCTGTGTCCTTCCTAAGTAACACCTTGTTCACAGTACTGGAAATTTCAGTCCATGTTCTATCGGCTTCCAAGCAGGAGCCGGGGCTGCAGGTTCTCAGGGCATGATGGAGCAGAGAGAGGGTGAGAGCTTGTATCTGCTCATGGCAAAAGAGGAGCTGGAAGCTGCAGCAGCTGACCTGGGAAAACTCTGTCCCCAGGCCATAACCCCCCCGTCCCCGCCCACCTTCCCCAGCAACCACATCCCACGTCTGAACATGGCTACCTTGTCCAGAACACGAGGTCTGGGGGGACATTTTCAGTTCAAACCAGAACAATAGAAAACATAACAGGTACAGCTTCCAGTGAGGATCTAGCCCTTAGGATTCAGTTATGGTGTTTTTGAATAACTGTTATATTTATACTTATATTTATATTTAGCTTCCCCTTCCTGGCCCCCAGAAAATGACATGACTCTTCAAAACTTCATTTTTCTCTGAAATTTTGTACCCTGTGAACATCATAAGAAAGGAACAATACTTTGAAGAGAAGAAACCAAAGGGGTGATTCTCAACATGGGATATACTGAGACACTTCAGGCAATACTGTCCGCCAATCTTGGGGTTTCTTTTCCATTGGTTTAAGTGAAGCCTGGGCACCTGAAATTTTACAAAGATCCTCAGGGATTTTAATGTGCAGCTCATTGTTGTACTAAGTCAGGGCGATTCTTAAACTTCAGTGGTAGAATCCCTAGAGTCTGAGAAAACACAGGTTCCAGGACTGCACCCTTTGAGTTTCTCACGTCCTGAGTTGGGGTCTGGGCTCCAAAGCAGGTGTTTTAATAAGCCTGCCATGATGCCCTGGCTGTTTATCCTGGGGCTATAATTTGAAGCCACAGGGCTGTAGGGTTCTGGTTAAGACCGTGGACTCCTGGAATCACTGCCATCATCTCCCTCAGGCCCCATTACCAGCCCTAGGCCTTTCATCTAAGCATTCTATGTTCCTCTTAAGAACAGTGTGTGTGTGTGTGTGTGTGTGTGTGTGTGTGTGTGTATGTGTGTGTGTGTGTGTGTGTGTGTGTGTGTGTGTACACATGGACAAATACATGTAAAGCACTTAGCCAAGTGCCTGTTGTAAACAAGTGCTTGGGAGTCATTTTTCCCTCTCGATCATTGTACTAATTGATTAGTAAGAACCTGCAAATTTATGACTTTATATTGGAAGGTATATGGAGATTGGGTTTTATTCAATTTAATCTTTAGTATTTCCTGGGTTTTTTTCTTTTTTTCACAGTACTGGGACTTAAACCCAGGGGCACTCTACCACTGATCTATCTTCACAGCCCTTTTTATTTTTTGAGACAGGATCTCACTACGTTGCCCAGGCTTGCCTTAAACTTGGGATCCTCCTGACCCAGCCTACAGAGTAGCTGGGATTACAGGTGTGTGCCAGTGTGCCCGGCTGGTATTTTCTAAATGTTGAGGGCTTTTTACTTTAGTTTACTCTAATTTTATTATATATTTTTAACGTAAATGATACTTTTATTGAAGTTTCCAAATTTATTTTTTTACTAATGTCCATAAAATTACTCTGACTAAAAATTATCTTTTGATAACATTTTATGTATTCTCTTGATTATGTTTTTAAGAGATTTTTCTTTTATTATCATTCTTCTATTTTCATACATTGTGTTATATTTTGTTCTCTGGTTTGTTTTTGACCATTTCCTTCCTTCTGGCTTAAGGATGGATTTGCATTGTTCTAGTCTCAAAGATGCAAGTGTCGTGGTACTCGTTTTCCTCTTCTTATTTCTCTTGCTTCATTTTATTTGTCTTGACACATGATGGTGTGTATTGTCCTAATTGTCTAGGGACTATTATTGTATCTTAATTTCCTCCTTGGCCCAGCTATTTAGGCCAGAGTTTGTTTTTAATTTCCAAGTCACTGAATTTTTCTTTTTTTAAATGCATGTGTAATTAATTTCTACTTTGTATTATTTGTCCATGGCATGGAGCCCCTTGCACAGGATGTATGGTCCCATTGCCAGCACTTGGACTCCTGAGGTCCAGTCTGCAGCCTCAAGCAGGCCAGAAGCAAGCAGCCTGAGACAGGCCCTTCCTTGGGAGTCACATTCATTAGCTCCAGCGATCTTTGAATTTTTGCAAAATGCATTTTTGCAAAATGCACTGCTATTCTTTGTGTCTTAGTATTTTTAAAATAATCTCACAGGTGTTTGTAAATATTTACAGATGATGGTTTTTCATAACTACCCACTAATTCTTTTTTCGTCGTTGTTTTTTGTGGTACTGGTGACCTCACACGTGCTAGGCAAACTGTCTACCACTGGGCTACCTCCTCGGCCCTTTTAATTGAATTTTGAGGCAGGGGCTTGCTAAGGTGCTCATGCTGGCCCTGAGCTTGCAGTCCTCTTGCCTCAGCCTCCAGGTTAGCTGGGATTATAGACATGCCTTGAGGGGGTCTTACAGTTCTTATTTATTTATTTATTTATTTATTTATTTATGTTAATGTAAACTTTTGCTGATGTATAATACCCATTCGGGTAATTTTAGGTTCATGTATTTTGATGCTTTGCTCTTTGCAGGGCAGAGGCTGAATGCTATTTTTGTTTTATTATCTGTTACACTATCATCCATGGTTCATGCTTTTAAAATTTGAATACACTTTTTTGCATTAAATTATATTTTGCCACCACTCTCTTTTCATTGTGTCCCCATTTGTGCTTGGTTTTTATATCTATGTCCATTCTGTCTCTGTCTCTCCTTTTTCTAACTTTCTTTTTAAAGCTTTTCTATTTCAATGTGCCTCGAGTATTTTTTTTAACGTGAGAATATTTTTGAATTGTATCTTGAACCAGAGATAATTGGACAGTTGACGTTTATTGGTACAAGTATCTATTTTCTGTTGTAAATTGTTTGTTTCAAATTTTGCTTCATTTGTCTGTTCTTTATTTTCCTTTTGATGCTTAAAGAATAGTAGATTCTTTTCATCCTTTTATTAGGATTTAGAATGCAAATATTTGCCTGTTAATTGTACATGTGATCATGTTAATATATCATGAAAACTGTTCAGTTATATATTTTTAATAAAGAATGGGATGTTGCAGGTTTCATCGACAGTACATGTTGTTTTTCTTCCCCCTGTAAATCCTGTAATTTTAAGACTTGAAGCTTTTCTTCTAATTTAATTTTTAAACTAAATTTTATTACTTCACCTGCCTGTTAACAGTTCTCTTAGCTAATCTTATTAGTTAGCAAGTCATCTTGGGTCCCTGTTACTCTGTGCTATTCTGGGTATAGCAAGGAATAAGATGGAGTTCTTGAAGAGATGAGATTTGTAACTGAAACATGAAAGAAGATTAATGTCAGGGACTGGTTTGTGTTCATCAGCTTTCTATCACTCTAGTAACTGAGATCATCAACTTTAAAAGAGGACAGGTCGCCGGGCATGGTGGCGCACGCTTGTAATCCCAGTACTTGAGAGGCTGAGACCAGAGGATCCGGGTTCGTGGCCAGCCTCAGCTACTTAGTGAGGCCCTCTGCAACTTAGTGGGACCGGGTTTCAAAATAAAGAATAAAAAAAATAGAGCTGGGGTGTAGCTCGGAGGTAGAATGCCCCTGGATTCAATCCCAGTACCAAAAAAAAAAAAAAGAGGACAGGTCTAATTTGGCGAAAGGTTTTAGTATATGATCTGTTGACCCCGTAGCTTTGGGCTGTGGTGAGCCTGCACCTTGTGGTGGGAGCCTGTGGTGGAACAGAGCTACTCATCTCATGGTGTCTCTGAAGCAAAGAGAAGCAGAAAGGGGCCAGGGTCCCGATATCCCCTTCCAGGGCAAATTCCTTACATGGACCTTTTCTGTGTGCATTCCTGAGGATTGCAAGACACCACCTGGTGTGTGGAGGACGGTACATGAGCTTGGCAGGAATGGGCAAGGAGGGGAGTCCTTCGAGTGGGATTGGTAACCCTAATGCCATCCCAACCCCAAACTCCATCCTGACCCTATTTTTGAGTTGTGGGTCGCAACCCGCTCATTATGCCTCAAAATCAATTTCATAGGCATAAAAATCAGCGGACTAGGAGATAATATTAAGTACATTGCCTAGGTTCATGACCCTCACTGAGCGCATTGCCAAAGATGTTGAGCCACATGTCCTAGGAGATGAACAGGTGAGCCTGGGTTGGTCATGGATATACCATTTGGTCATTTGCTGGCATCGTGTTTAATTTTTCTAGTAGAGGAGGGTGAGTATAGTTCGGATCCACCATAAATGCAATTTGCAGTTAGCTGTGATGTGAAGCACCTAAGAATGTCACCTGCTGTCCACCAAGGCCTCCAGAGTTCAGTTTGGATCACCCAACATACTTTGCAGAAAGTGTTACCGAGTGCAACATTTTTCAAGTTTATGACAGTTGCAGAGTTTTAATTTAACTGATACAAATTGCCCTTAAAATGGAAAACAAAACAACATCAGAAGAACAAAGGCATGTTCAAGCTCAGCTATCGGATCCAGGAGTGTAAATATTGATATTGTTAAGAAAAATGTTGACACTACTATCAGCCAACTTTTGCCTTTGCCTGAAATGTTTTTGTGAACTATATATAGTCTAATAAAGAAATACAAACTTCATAATGAAGATTATTTAAATTTTTATGATAAGGTCGAAACTCAATTAAGATCAACAGACTTCTATACATTATTTATAATAGCAGTTTTGCAAAGAAAGACTTAACCTTCCAAAGTAAAAGGACACATTTAACCAACACAGCAAGGCATTCTTATTAATACGCCTCTGTAATCAGAGGAAGAGAAAAAAGCAACAGTGATTGCACACTTTCTTAGTCATTTTACAACTGTTAACGAGAAAGCATTTTGTCATAGATATAAAGCTGCTATGTATCTTCTAGTTTGATAAAACTTTTTTTTTTTGTGGTACCGGGGATTGAACGCAGGGGCATTCTACCTCTGCGCTACGCCCCCGGCCCTATTTTTTTTATACTTTATTTTGAA
>PVJS01058798.1:0-11686 GCA_004027185.1 Glis glis | reverse complement strand
AGATAAATCACGCGCGCCCGCGCATGCGCGATGAGGTTGGCCGCGAACTCGGATCCTCCGGTCTCCGCCTCCCAAAGTACTGGGATTACAAGCGTGCGCCACCACGCCCGGCTGCACACTCTTTCTAAAGCCCGCCCTTCCTCCTCGTCGCTTCTGCTGGTTGCCAGTACCCTCGGGGCACTTGGCTCATAGGTGCTTCAGCCCAGCCGCCTTCACGCAGCGAGCTCCCTGTGTCTGCCTTCTGTGTCTCCTCTCCTTCCTAAAGAGACCAGTCCTACTGGATTAGCGCCCATCCCAATCCGGTATGCGCCTCATTTTAACTTGATCACATCTGCAAAGATTCTATTTCCAAATAAGCTCACATTTGTAGGTGCTGGAGGTTCGGATCTCAATATATCTTTCAGGGGGACACGAAACTCCAAATGGCACCCCAATCCTCCCTTTACAACTTACTGCTCACTGAGTTACACAGTGCCGCTGTTCATGGCATTGCAGGTGAGGTCCTCAGCTGAAACCTCCCCTCTGCCCGCTGCCAGAAACAGCAATGACCTCAAAACCCTTGAGAAAGAAATGATAAGCCGGGCATGGTGGTGCACGCCTGTAATCCCAGTGCTTGGGAGGCTGAGACAGGAAGATCGCAGGTTCAAGGCCAGCCTTGGCAACTTAGCAAGACCCATTTTCAAAATTGTATATACATATATATGTACATATGAAGAAATGATGGCTCTTTTAAAAAACTGATCTAATATACTACTAATAAAATAATTTTTAAAATCTATATTTTTAAATTATTATTTTAAATTGTGGATACACACACACACACACACACACACACACACACACACACCATAGGATTTACCAGCTTAACCATTTGAAAGTTCAATACATTAAGTACATTCACCTTGTTGTGCAATGACCACAATCTACCTTCACCTTTTCATTTTATGTATCTCTCTATATGTAGTTGAGATTTCAGTTTTGCAACACACACACACATACACACACAGACACACACACAACATATGTTAGAAGTGAAAACAATGGTACTTGTGATAAAGTGTCCATTATAGATAAGTGTAATACGCTGGTCTGGTGCAATTGAGAAGAGTTTTACACTGCTTGCCCCAGAATGTGACCCAATTCCCTCATTTGACTGATGAAATGATTGCGTAAGCAGAAGGGACTGGGGCCCCTTGGGGATGTTTGTGATAAATCCTCATGGGAAGGTATTACTGGCCCCACTTGAAAGTGCATTCAAATCCCTGCCACAAACATTTGTTCATAGCTCTTATCTGTGCCAGACGCTGCTTTCAGTAGAGGAACACAGAAATAAATAATCCAGCCCTAGCGCTCAAGAGCTCAAGTCTATATTAGATGTAGGTATTGAATACCGGGAGATAGCTGCTGAAGCATGCCTTTTCTTGGAAAAAAATACAGCTCTTCTATCCTTATAAGTTTTTTTTTTTTTAAGGATGCTACAATCTTCAGTTGGTCAACATCTTCTCTTTCTTCACTCCTCCATTTAATTAATTAGTCCCTGATTCCTGGTATTACATTCAAAATATTTCTCACCGGGGATTGGCTTTGCAAGGAAGGATGAGATGCTTGTGGGCATTGAGGAGACCCTGGAAAATACAGGAGTGAAGTTCAGGAGAGCTCTGCACTGAGAGAGAGCTGAGAGCAGCCAAGGTGGACGAGGTCAGAGGACATCCGGTGGACATCGCTCCTCCAGAGAATCACAGCTGCTGCTGCTCCACCTCCCAGCTTTCCCTGGCCTGCAGGGGTAACTGTGCTTCATGAAAGCATACTCCCAGAAAGAAGTACAAGACCCTTTTCCAGAAAGATCTTAGATATCCTGAGTCGTCTTCTCTCTGCCTATTCTTAAATGTTGATATTCTGTCCTAGGTCTTTTTTTTTTTTTTAAACATGGTTTCACTAAGTTGCTGAGGGCCTCGCCAAATTGCTGAGGCTGGCCATGAACCTGAGATCCTCCTGTTTCAGCCTCCCAAGTACTGGGATTACAGGCATGCACCACCATGCTGGGCTCCTAGGTCTTCTTTTACAACCCCTTTTGTATTGTTTTCTGGAACCATCTCATAATCCCATGGCTTCAACTTCCATATAGAATCCGATGACTCAAAAATTTAAATTCCAAACACGAACTTCATTTTTCAACCTTAAAATCACATATCCAACTGCTACTAGACATTTCCACTTAGATGTTCTTCTGGCATCTTCTTTGAGCATAAAAGTTAGCTACCTTCAACTTCCAAATCTCTTCTCTCTTCTCTTCTCTTCTCTTCTCTCCTCTCCTCTCCTCTCCTCTCCTCTCCTCTCCTCTCCTCTCCTCTCCTCTCCTCTTCTCTTCTCTTCTCTTCTCTTCTTCTTCTCTCTCTCTCTCCCATTGCATTAACATCTGCCCAATTTTTCTCTCCATCAGTGAGACATGGCAGTGGGAGCAACATAGGTCAGAACTGCAAGACTCTCCATGCTTTTGGAATTGGACTGTCTGAAATTTGGGGAAGTGTAAGAACACAACAAAGATTAACAGCACGATCTGCAGTTCCTACGACCCTGATGATGTGAGGTAAGACCTGTTCAGGAAGGAGCCATGCCTGAGAGTTTGAAACAGACTCCAGAAGTCACATAAATTAGAGTGTAGAATAGGGTGCTGGGCACATAAGCACTGTCTCAGTTGGGGGATGGACTAGTGGGAAGGGGCAGGATGGGCCACACTGAGCTCAAGGAGCTAATGGAAGGGAAAAACCAAGTGCTCTGGAGTCTCTGCCAAGGGCATTGAGATTTTGGTTCACAGAGTAAACTAGTACGAGGTAGAGAGGAATCATAATGAGCGTTTTAGCAACTAGTAGTGCCTACTAGAGGAAGTACTTGCTACAATTGTGGAAGTAAATAACGTTACCCAAGAACTTGATTTTGTTTTTGTTTTTTTTTTTTTTTTTACTGATCTAATAGGTTTCTTTTCACTGAAAAGTAAATTTGTTGAGAACAGGAATCTTGTGGGTTTTGTTTATTACTTTATCCCCACTGCCTGGCACAAGAAGGCACTCAAAGATTATTTGCTGCATAAAGGAATGGAAAGAGAAAGGGAGGAAGGAATGGAGGGAGGGAAGGAGGAGGAATATTACATCATAGCTAGGCTTGCCGGGGCAAGATTTCTGAGATTGATTAGCAATGTCTGTCACTAGTGTAGACCAGCCTTGAAGTGTAATAAAGACAGCAGTATGTGGGCAAAGGTTTAATAACCAGTTCTCAGGGTTGGGGGCAGTGGGGCGGGTGATGCCCTAGTTTATAGATTTACCAATTTGTCTGGGGTAAACATTCCTACCATGGCTGGTTTCAAGCCACCAACAAGTTGTAAACTGGCTCACAAAGTTCCTGAACACTTAATAATCAGAGCTCATGAGTTGGTAAGAACCAATTCCAGGACACTGCTGGAAGAGATGACATGTATCAGCTGCTGCCCCTGAGATAGCACGACACTCCTCCCCCTCCACCATTTTCCTTTTTCTTTCACGGAGAGAGGAGGGAAAAAAAAGCTGAATCAAAGTTACACAGCGAGGCTGCAGCATAGGCTAATTTCATCCAAAGGCTTTTTTTTCTTTCTTTCTTTTTGTAAAGACCTTCAGAGGCTGTCAAAAGGGAAGCTACCAAGAGGCAACCAATACATTTCTGCCTCAGAAAGTTTATTAAGAGCTGCAAGGTTGTGCAACTGAAGGCTTCTGGCTGGAGTCCAAGCAGGTTGACAAAGTCCTGGTTTGCCAGGAGCCGGACAAGCTGCAGAGTTGCAACACTTGCATCCTGCTTGGAGAGTGCTCTGCGGGAAAGGTCAGCTCCCCTCCTGAACTGCAGTTGTGTCTTCCCGCCACGTGGGCCTGGACAAAACAGCTGAGCTGACTCCTTATCCATCCAACTTTTATGTCTCTGAGGTAAAATTTGGGGATGCCTTAAATTTTTTTTTTTTTTTTTTTTTTTACTATTCAAAACAGAAGTTAAAGCCAGGCATGGTGATGCATGCCTGTAATTCAATTCCAGTACTTGGGAGGCTGAGACAGGAGGATCGTAGGTTTGAGGCCAGCCTCAGCAATTTAGCGAGACTCTCAGCAACTTAGTGAGACCCTGTTTCAAATAAAAAATTAAAAAGGGCTGGGGGTGTAGCTCAGAGGCAGAATGCCCTTGGGTTCAATCCCTAGTGCCACTTAAGAAAAAAAACAGAATTTAATTGAGAATTTATTTATTTACTTATTTTATTGAGTACTGGGGATTGAACCAAGGGGCATTCTACCTCCGAGTTACACCCCCAGCCCTATTTTATTTTTTACTTGGAAACAGGGTCTCGCTAGGTTTCTGAGAGTCTTACCACTTGCTGAGGCTGTCCTCAAACCTGCGATCCTCCTGTCTCAGCCTCCCAAGTACTGGGATTACAGGCATGCACCACCATGCCCAGCTTTAATTGAGAATTTAAAGGAACACCTAGGGGAAAGACACACACATGTACATGTGCAAACACACACACACACACACACACACACACACACACACACACCTGGGGGGTGTGGGGGACAAAATCAACCTCCATACCTGTGCTTCTTAAGGGTTAGGCCTCCTCCTATTCCAATACTGGACGTGCTGTATTCATTTCCCAGGGATGTTGCCGTGATAAATCGGAGGCTCTTTGAAGGCAGGGTTTTTCTTACTCATCTTTGTTTCTTTCCCAGTTTGAACTCTCAAAACCTCCCAACGTCTCACAGGGAGGTTGATATGCGGAACTGAGAAGCATGGAGTCCCCAAGGCAGGCAGGAGGAAGCTAGCCCGTCCAGCCCCAGCTCTCACCGCCGGCTCCCAACTCAGACAAACCATCGCCTAAGCTGGCACCACCGTCTTCTCATCTGTAAAACAAGGTAGTTGGATGCAGAGTCACCAAGATTTCTGACTGTACAACAGTTTTCAGATTGCTTTAGGATAGCCCGGAGACATACACTCTAATTCTGTATAAACTTGGGTCTCTTAGATATGGTTGTTAAGTATTTTATCAACATGATTTTTGCTTTCTGTTTGTTGTGAGGCTTAAGGCCATTAACTACAATAACTTTTTCCTAGAAGCAAAACAAGTGAGCAATTTCAGAATATAGCCCTATTTACTTTTTTTTTTTAGTTTTTTTAGATTTTTTTTTTTTTTTTTTTTTTTTTTTTTTTTTTTTTTTTTTTTTTTTTTTTTTTTTTTTTTTTTTTTTTTTTTTTTTTTTTTTTTTTTTTTTTTTTTTTTTTTGCAGAACTGGGGATTGAACCCGGGGGCATTCTACCTCCAAGCTACAACCTTAGGCCTATTTTTTACTCTTTATTTTGAAACAGGGTCTCACTAAGTTGCGGAGGGCCCACTATGTTGCCGAGGCTGGTGACGAATCTGTGATCCTCCTGTCTCAGCCTTTCAAGTACTGGGATTACAAGTGTGCGCCACCACACCCGGCTCCTATTTACATTTTTTTTTTTTTTTTTTGCGGTACCGGGGATCGAACGCAGGGGCGAACGTTCTACCTCTGCGCTACACCCCTGGCCCTATTTTTTATACTTTATTTTGAAACCGGGTCTCACGAAGTTGCGGAGGGCCTCACTAAGTAGAGAGAGAGAGAGAGAGAGAGACAGGGAGAGAGAGAGAGAGAGAGAGAGAGAGAGAGAGAGAGAAAGAGCTGAGGCTGGCCGCGAACCCGGATCCTCCGGTGTCCACCTCCCAAAGTACTGGGATTACAAGCGTGTGCCACCAGGCCGGGCATCCTATTTACATTTTTAAAGTTGAGTCAGTAATCCCTGTGTAATCACAAACTCCTTGTCTTTGAAGCCAGATGGATAGTAGTACTTTTTATCAGGTGCCTCTCCATCCTAGCTGTGCAACTTGAAGCAAATTGCTTCACCTCTCTGAGCTTTGCATTTCTCATTTATAAAAAGGGACTATTGGGCCAGGCATGGTGGTGCATGCTTGTTATCCCAGTACTTGGAAGGCTGAGACAGGAGGATTGCAGGTTTGCAGCTAGACTCAGCTACTTAGTGAGGTCCTCCGCAACTTAGTGAGACCTTGTTTCAAAATAAAGAATAAAAAATAGGGCTGGGGGTGTAGCTCAGAGGTAGAATGCCCCTGGGTTCAATCCCCAGTACCAATAAATAAATAAATGAATAAATGAATAAATACATAAATAAATACATAAATAAATGAATAAATAAGGACTATTAATTTTTTGGTGCTGTATGAGAGATAAACGAGGAAAGACAATGAAGTGTCCAGCACTTAGTAGGCAGTCCACAAAATTTCATTTCTTGTCTGCCTTCCTTCTTTCCTCCAAATCCAACTTAAGAATTTATACGTAAGCAAAAGAGATATCACTGAAATATTTTTGAGTAAATTACATCTAACATTTGCGTTGGATTTGCATAAGATAAAAGATAACAGAAATTCTTCAATATGGCATAGAAGTTTGCTAGACTGACAAACCATGTTCTCTTGAATGCCGAAATTGATTTATCTGTTAACGAACTTGTCGGCAGTCGGCAATTTTTCTACCCAGACAGGCTCTTCTGTAAAATGGAAAGGTTCATAGCTTAAAAAAAAAGTGGGGGGAGGAAAGGAAAAAAGATGCATTGAACAGGGATTGATGTGTGGGGAACGGGTGGAGCCGGGAGGATCCGAGCAGACGCCCTTACTTGAACAGATTCTGGTCCCCGTACAATTTCCTTCAAATCAGCAGCTGGGAACTCCATTTAGAACCAGAAGTCTTTTGTTCTTTCTAAGGTTCTGTTGAATGTAATTTAAAACTTGTTATACAATTCACCATTCTAAATTATAGAAAAATAAGAGTATCGAGAGGAAAAAAAATCACAAAACATGTTATATCTGCCTGTCGTGTTCTATTCATTAATGTGTTATATTTGCTTAACATGTTATATTTGCTTATACTTTTCTCTATGCACTTATAGAGCATTACATTTCCATCAATAGGATTAAACTAGACATCAGGCTTAATAACTTGCCTTTCTGCACTTAAATATGAACAACAGTTTTCCCAGGTCAATAGATAGCAACGCCATCATCAATTGCTTGGTGACTTATTATGATGTTGTATGGGTGCACAAATGCTTGTTTAGCCAATCCGTATTATAGGTCATCCCCCCCCCAGTCCTGTACAAACCCGCAGAAGCATTCCGAAAGAAATTGGCCTGATCCAGAAAAGACAGACCTTGAGAGCAGAAGAAACAGATTACAATTGGAACCGGCTTTGGAACTCAGTGCTAAGCTTATGGCATTCTTCCTAATTGTAGTGTAAGTGAGAGAAAGGCTAAGGGAATTCTTGCTGCTGCCAAAAATTCTGCAAAAAAGACAATTTTGTTGGTTGCGCTCTTTCTCTTCTTTGATGCCGTTGACCAAGGGTTGGCCAAATCCAGCCCACCATGCTCTTGTAGGACCTGAGAGTAAGAATGGCCCTTATGTTTTTAAATGGTTGAAAAAAACCCCAGAAGCATAATTATTTTGTGACACATGTGAATTATATGAAATTCAAATCCCAGTATTCATAAATAATAAAGTTTTATTAGAGCACAGTCACGCTCATTCATTTACAGATTATCTATGGCTCTTGGGTGCTACAATGGTAGAGTTGAATAGTTGTGACAAATACCGTGTGGCCCATGGTGGCTAAGATATTTATCTGGATATTTATTTCTTTATTTGGTACTGGGGATTGAACCCACAGGTATTCTACCTCTGAGCAACACCCCCAGCCCTTTTTATTTTTTATTGTGAAACAGGGTCTCAATAAGTTGTTGAAGCTGTCCTCGAACCTGTGATCCTCCTATCTCAGCCTCCCAAATACTGAGATTACATGTGTGCGCCACTATGTCTGACTTTATCTGAATTTTTTAATTTTTTTCATGTGTGTGTGTGTGTGTGTGTGTGTGTGTGTGTGTGTGTGACTGGGGACTGAACCCAGGGGCATTCTACCTCTGAGCTACATCCCCAGCCCTATTTTATTTTTTTATTTTGAAACAGGGTCTCCCTAAGTTGTTGAGGCTGGCCGCAAACCTGCTATCCTCCTGTCTCAGCCTCCCAAGTATTGAGATTACAGGCATGCACCACCATGCCTGGCATATCTGGATTTTTACTGTAAAAAATTGGCCAGAACCTACCAGGGACTATATCGACTATGTTCAAGTCAAAATTGGTATTTCTTGTGTTTACAATTCGATTTATCTGTTCATGAATCCTGCAACTCTATAATGATTTTTAGGCTTGGAGAAATCTCGGGCTTGTGGACCTGCTCTACACTGCTGACCTTGTGAGGCTCATTCTTCCTCTCCAGGCTCAGTTTCCCAATCTGTAAAATGGGCAGGTTGCACTAGGTCTCCACAGCATTTCATTTATTTATCTATAAGGCAAATAGATCCTTAGTGCCTACTATATCCGTGGCTCCATGCTCACTGTGGAATTTACTGACAATGTTTAAAATTTGGAGCCAGGCGTGGTGGCGCATGCTTGTAATCCCAGTACTTCGAAGGCTGAGACTGGAGGATCCGGGTTCGCGGTCAGCCTCAGCTACTTAGTGAGGCTCTCCACAACTTAGAGAGACCTTGTTTCAAAATAAAGAATAAAAAAATAGGGCTGGGGATGTAGCTCAGAGGTAGAATGCCCCTGGGTTCAATCCCCAGTACCACAAAAAATAAAATAAAATAATAAAATAAAATAAAATAAAATAAAATAAAATAAAATAAAATAAAATAAAATTTGGAAAAATATCCTGTGTTTTTTTTCTGAAATGTAAAATAGTTCTGAAAAGAAAATGAAATGTTACGAAGTCTACTGGTGAGCTGGGTGTGGCAGCACACACCTGTAATCCCAGTTACTTGCAAGGCTGAGACTGGAGGATCACACGTTTGAGGTCAGCCTCAGCAACTCAGCAAAACCCTTAGCAACTCAGTGAAACCCTGCTTCAAAATAAAAATAGGGCTGGGGGTACAGCTCAGAGGCAAAGTACCCTATACTCAATCCTCAATACTCCCTCCTAAAAGAAAGAAAAAGAGAGAAAAGAAGGAAGGGAGGGAGGGAGGGAGGAAGGAAGGGAGGGAAGAAAAACTACTGGTAAAAACTCAGAAGAATCCCCAGAAACAAGTGCAAGCAAATGATTTCTCTGTCAAATTAAACCTTGAATCTGAGGGGTTACAAGTTCGATGACGTCTCCTGTTGGAGACTTTGAAAGTGAGGGGGAAAAAAGCTGTATCTTGTGCCAGTACCTTCTCTTGTCATTTTTCTCCCATCCCAATGTACTAGAAGAGTCTTTCCTGAAAAAATGTGGTACGTATGTGTGTGTGTATATATATATACATAGTGGAATATTATTCAACCACAAAAAGAATGAACTCCTGGCATTTGCAGTGACACTGATGAACACGGAGAACATTATATTAAGTGCAATAAGCCAAGCACAGAAAGACAAATACTACCTGCTCTCACCTACATGAGGTATCTAAAAACAAATAATGAACTCACAGAAGTAAAGAGAAGGATGGAAGAATGGTGATCACCAGGGCTGGGAAGTGGGGAAGCGGGTGGGAGATACTGGAAATGGGGAAGGGGGTGGGAGATATTGGAAATGGGGAAGGGGGTGGGAGATATTGGAAATGGGGAAGGGGTGGGAGATATTGGTTGAAGAAAACAAAATTCTAGTTAGCGAAAAGGAAAAAGGTCAAGAGGTCTATTGTGCATCATGGTGACTATAGTTAATAATATTGTATTGTATACTTGAGAATTGCTAGGAAGACAGATTTCAAGTGCTCTCTCTACACACACACACACACACACACACACACACACAGAGTATGTAAGGTAATGCATATGTGTAAAAACTAATTAGCTTGATTAGCTATTCCACAATGTATGCATATTTTTTTTTTCTGGCACTGGGGATTGAACCCAGGGCTTTGCACATGCTAGGCAAGTACTCTACCACTGACCTATATCCCTAGCCCCATATACATATTTAAAAAATAATGTTTTACACCATAAATATATATAATTTTTGTTATTATTCTGGAGATTAAATCCAGGGGCAATCTACCTCTGTGCTGTATCACAGCCCTATTTCATTTTTTTATTTTATTTTTTTTGGTACTAGGTATTGAACCCAGGTGCATTCAACCTCTGAGCTATACCCCCAGAACTATTTTATTTTTTATTTTGAAACAGGGTCTCACTAAGTTGCGGAGAGCCTCACTAAGTAGCTGAGGCCGGCCGTGAACCTGGATCCTCCGATCTCAGCCTCCCAAGTACTGGGATTACAAGCGTGCGCCACCACGCCCGGCTTCATTTTTTTATTTTGAAACAGGCTCTCACCAAGTTACAGAGGCTGACTTCAAAACTGCAATCCTCCTGTCTCAGTCTCCCAAGTACTGAGAAATCTTGTGTCTGGGGAAATCCTAACAAGACCGCAGAGCCTAATTTCCTCTTTCGTTTTTTTTATACTGGGGATAGAACCCAGGGGCATTCTACCTCTAAGCTACACCCCCAGCCCTATTTTATTTTGAAACGGGGTCTCCCTAGGTTGCTGAGAGTCTCACTAAGTTGCTGAGACTGTCCTTGAACCTGCAATCCTCCTGTCTCAGCCTCCCAAGTGCTGGGATTACAGGTGTGTGCCACCACCCCCAGCTTCCTAATGTTCCTGAAATGTGTTGAGCTAATGATGCAGCTCTCTGGATCCAAACAGCTCCTCAGTGGACAGCACCTCAGCTTGGCTTCCTCTCCCAGCCGCAGGCCACATCTTTTCTTGGCTTCTCGGCACTGTAAACCAGGGAGCCAGGAATGTATCTCTACAATTGTTCATTGATAACAACTAATATTTATTGAACATCTTGTTATGGGTGCTCATGTTAAGTTTATCATACACATAATTGCATTTCATCCTCATAATGACCCCAAAGGCAAATATTATTCATTCATTTCCAGGTAAAGAAACCAAAGCTCAGGAGTAATTTGTTCAGAGCTACTTGATTAGATTGAGAACCAGCACTAGAACCCAAGTCCATCTGACAGTGAAGTCCTCATTTTTTTTTTTTTTTTTTTTTTTTGCTGTACTGGGGATTGAACCCTGTGATAGTTGATCTGGTTTGTCAACTTGACCCACCTAAAATCATGTGACTTTGGTTGTGTAACAGCAGATTGAACCGGAAGTCCTGCCCTAAATGTGGGTAGCGGGGTTCTGATAGGTGCAGGACTTGGATAAAAGAAGGAGAAAGCTGCGTAGAGGGTGCCGCGACTCTTCCTGAGGAAAACACATCTGCTCTCGACTGAGATCGTCGGTTTCCAACTTTGCTGTTTCCTTGAAGAGCTTCTTGATCTTCTGCTCTCGTCTGAGATCGTCGGCCTCCAGCCTTCGAACTGAAACTTCACCATCGTTTCTCCGAAGAGCTTCCTGATCTTCACATCTTGGACTGGACTGAATTGGTGGTTGCTTCAATTCTAAGGCTCCAGCTCTTAGACCGCCCGACCAGCTACTGATTCCTCTGATTCTTCACGTGCAGTCGAAACTCAGGACTACATTGTGAGCTGATCTAATAAATCCCTTTTTCATATACTCATTCTGTTAATTCTGTTGATCTAATGAACCCTGACCGAGACAAACCCAGAGGCATT
>PVJS01058797.1:0-11682 GCA_004027185.1 Glis glis | reverse complement strand
CTGGGTTCAATCCCCGGTACCGCAAAAAAAAAAAAAAAAAGTATAGGAAATCCTGAACTTGAAGGTTTCCCATTGAATTTTTTTTTTTTTTAAGTAGCTGAGACATGAGGATCTGGCTGGGAACCCAGATCCTCATGTCTCCGCCTCCCAAGTACTGGGATTATAAGCGTGCACCACCCACGCCCAGCTCTGTTGAATTCTTAATACTGTCACCTACTACCTAGGGGATCTTAAGCAGTGCGCTTTCTTCCACTGAGACTTGCTTCTCCTCACATGTCAATTGAGAGCAATAATCCCATTCTAGCCTGTTTTGTAGAGCTGAGAAGAAGCAGATGAGATATTGGAAATGAGGCACCAGGCCCCTTTCAAACTCTTTCAAGAGACCTTTAATAATACAGCCCCCACGTCAGATTTTTGGGTGCACAATGGAGCACCAAGCAGGAATTATCTGGGAATGTTCTGGGTTTGCAATGCCCGATATTAACCACACACACACACACACATGTGGCTATTAGGCATTTGAAATATAGCTAGTGAAACGGGTTGATTGATTGGTACTAGGGATAAAACAAAAAAAATATTTTTGTGGTCCTGGGGATTGAACCCAGGGGCATTCTACCTCTGAGCTACACCCCCAGCCCTATTTTTATTTCTTATTTCGAAACAGGGTCTCACTAATTTGCAGAAGGTCTCGCTAAGTTGCTGAGGCTGGCTGCAAAGCGACAATCCTCCTGTCTCAGCCTCCCAAGTACTGGGGTTACAGGCGTGCGCCACCATGCCCGGCTCAAATTAAAAAAAAAAAAAAAAAGGTCTGGGGATGTAGCTTGGAGGTAGAGCGCCCTTGGGTTCAATCTCCAGCACCACCAAAAAAATTACTTAATTAATGGGACGCCTCGAGAGAGTTGCATTTGGAGGACTTCCCCGGCTCCCGTCCTAGCGACCCCGTCTCTCCGGCACCTGTGAAGAAGACGAAGGTCTTTCCCTGGCGGTCCTCGCCTTCTGCGCATGCGCCGTCCTGGCAGCGCCGAGCCCAGCAGCTGTACTCCCCGGTGTCGGCGCCGGTGGAGTTCGCCAGCCGCAGCTGGCTGTGCTGGCTGAAGTGCTTGATTCTGGAAGACAGTCGGCGGGGCGGGGCGGGCACGAGGTGGGGATGTCCGGGGACACATAAGGCAGCTTCTGGGGGCCCGACAGCCCGCATGCCGCCGCCCTTCGCTAGCCAGCCCACCCGATCTGGCCCACGTTCCCCTTTCGCTGTTAGGATTTGCATAGGCCCCACCCACGGCTTCTGATTGGCTCGCCTAACCCCACTGGCTTCGTGCACAACTTCTCATTGGCCCATCTGCTCCCCTTTGGCTCGGGCCACCAATGTAACCCCCGGACACCTGTGCGCTCCGCCGTACCTTCCCTGGGTCCGGCCAGCACGTGCCCTCTAAGCACCCCCTTGTTCAAGCCAGCAGGTACCCTGTAAGCACCCCACCCACCAAAGGAGGCGGAGTCCCAGGAAGTCCTATTTTAAGAAGCTGAAATGAAACGCCGGGCGTGGTGGCGCATGCTTGTAATCCCAGTACTTGGGAGGTTGAGACCGGAGGATCCGGGTTCGCGGCCAGCCTCAGCTACTTAGTGAGGCCCTCTGCAACTTCGTGAGACCCGGTTTCAAAATAAAGTATAAAAAATAGGGCCGGGGGTGTAGCTCGGTGGTAAAACGCCCATGGGTTCAATCCCCGGTACCACAAAAATAAATAATAAAAAAAAGAAGCTGAAACGAGAGAGGGCAGACACATCTGAACGCAGTTTTAGACCCCAGCCTGGTTTTCTTCTGCACTGGTGGGTGGTGATGCTGGTGGGGTCGTCGTCGCCTTTATTTTTGGCTTCCCTATAATGACGTGCCTGGTAGCAAGGTGGCCTTCAGCCTGACATCCGAGCACAGATAGGTCAGACAAGGGCCTCTCTTGTCCTGCCATCTTCTCCTCTACCCCCCCCCCCAGTTGACAGCCCGGGATTTCGGGAAGGCTTGTCTCGTACTCCTGTGAGTTCATTTTACTGTTTCTTAGGTGCCAATAGTGATACATAACGGGATGCCCGGTGTGGGCTCTGAGCCGTTTTGATCCCTGTAGACTGCCATCAACGCGCTTCTGAACTACTCGCCAATAACCTATGGCCCGCGCCTGGGCGCTTGAAAGGCTTTCCCACAGTCCAGGCCGTACCTCAGGCGTCCCTCGCGCTCCTCCTCCAGGTACACCGGCACTCTCCAGCGGACAGCCTTCCCCCTGCAGCGCAGCTCCAGGGGCTCCCCAGCCCGCACGCTCAACGAGTCCCCCACCTTCTGGAAGCGGCCCTTCCCTAACACCTGGGTCAGGATGGAGGGGGGTGCGCGGCTTGGGGCTGCGGAGGCTGGGGCCTCGGCTGGGGGGTTCACCTGCAGGGACGGCTGGCTTCCCTCTGATTTGGACTTTCTCTGGCCTGGGGTGCCCGAGGGCTTCTCTTCGCTGAGACTGGCTGCTTTCCCACCCCTCTTGTTCAGAGCCTTTGAAATTCGGCCCGGCTGCTGGGTTTCAGCTGCAGAGAAATCAGAGGGGGTTGGGGTCAGCTTTCACAATTCACAATGCACTCAGAGTTCTGTCCACTTTTACACTTACTACTACATCAGTACTTCTCAGGAAAAAAAGATATATTTTTATATATAAATATATATAGCAGGTAATTCAAGAAAAAGGAAGCTGGGCGTGGTGGCACACTCCTGTAATCCCAGTACTTGGGAGGCTGAGAAAGGAGGATCGCAGTTTTGCAGGTTCCCAGCCAGCCTCAGCAACTTAGTGAGGCCCTCTGCAACCTTAGTGAGACCCTGTTTCAAAATAAGAAATAAGCTGGGCGTGGTGGCACACGCTTGTAATCCCAGTACTTGGGAGGCTGAGACAGGAGGATCGCAGTTTCAAGGACAGCCTCAGCAAAGTAGTGAGACGCTCATCAACCTAGAGAGACCCTATTTCAAAATAAAAATAAAAAATAGGACTGGGGGTGTAGCTCAGAGGGAGAATGCCCCTGGGTTCAATCCCCAGTACCACACACAAAAAAAAATTAAATTTTTTAAAAAAGAAAAATGACTAAATTTGTCCCTCAGTTTACCATCCAGAGATAACCACAGGTTGTTTGTTTGTTTATGGGGTGACAACCTCTCTCTACATCTTGTTCTAAGCACAGCCCCCACCTCTTCCTGGGATGACTGGGAGCTGAGAGACAGAGGTGGTATCTCCCTGGAGTCTTAGCCTTCCTGGAGATCTAGCTATTGTCAAGTTCTGGGCTATAAATCCTCAGACCCTGGCCCTGGTAGAGCCCTAAAACTGTTGATCTTTATGAGCAAAATCATAGCCGTTGCTTAAAGAACCTAGAAATGAACTTACAGGCTCTTGGATTATATAATCTTAGTGTGATGAGCACAGGGTCTTTAAAATTAAAGTAATATTGCTATGCTGGATATGGTGGCACACACCTGTAATCCCAGTACTTGGAAGGCTGAGACAGGAGAATCACAGGTTCAAAGACAGCCTCAGCAAGTAGTGAGACTCTCTCATCAACTTAGCAAGACTCTGTTTCAAAATAAAAACTTAAAAATTAGGGCTAAGGGAGTAGCTCGGAGGTAGCTCAGAGGGAGAATGCCCCTGTATTCAATCCTCAGTTCCATAATAACTAATAATAATAATACCACTTCTTGAGTACATATGTACTAGCTCTAGACTAAACACTAATGAATATCATACGGTTTGATCTTTAAAATGACCCTATAACTTTGAGATTATTGTTATTCCATTCTACTTCTAAATGCTGAGTCTTAGAGACTTAGTCTTATGAAGTCTTACCAGTAAGCAGAGTGACCAGGTTTTGTTCTATCAGATTCCAGAGTTCTACACTCTCCAAACCACTGTGTGAGACCCGATTGCCTGACTCAAAATGAGAACCTCTGACTTTCAGATCAGAGAGGCCTGTTTGGTCTGGAAAAGGCTTGGAAAGCACTCATCTGTCCTTGTTGCGTACAGATGAGGAAGCTGAGCTCAGAGAGGGTATAGAACCCAGCTAAGGCGGCACAGCAATTGCAGGAGCTGAGCCCAGAAACCAACCCCCAGACCCTGGGCCCAGCACTCCTCCGCCAGTGTGGTCCACAGGGCACTCCCAGGAAAACCAGAGACAAAAGGTCAGGATGTTCCGGAGAGTGAAAAGATCCTCCAAGGTGGAAGGAGATGTCCGTACCTGGAAGGACACAGATGAGCAGGCAGCCGGCCAGGAGGCAGAGGGCTCTGGGGTCCATGGTGGCAGAGCCTGGAGCAGAGTGCAGGAGAGAGGCTGTTCGCAGTGGGGTGTGAGCAGGGAAGCTGCGGGACCCCTGGAATGGGAGGGGAGGGGGCCTGATCTCAAAGGCCAGTCACAGCCCTGTGTCCTGACTCCAAACAAAATTCCTTTCTCTGGGTCCCCCGCCAAGGTGAATGGAGCTATTCAGTGCCCTGCTCAGGAAAAAACAGCCAGGCAGCCAGGAAAGGAGGGTCCCCAGGACAGACGGGGAGGCTGGGATGGAGCTGCAGGGGCCATGAAGGGTCAAAGGAGGGTCATGGGGAACCTGAGGACAAAATAGGTGGCAGTGGCCAGGTGGGAGGTAAGCTTGAACTGGCCTTGAAGTCGGGATAGGCTGCTAACCATGGGCAAAATGAGCTAGCCGGCAGGCTGCTCCTGCAGAGCCCATGCAGGAGTGATTTTAACTTTCTTAAATGATTAAAAATGACAATATTTGGTAACACGTGAAAACTATATGAAAATCAAATTTCAGTGTCCCTAAATAAAGTTTAATTGGAACACAGCCACACTTTTGTGTGTGTGTGTGGTCCTGAGGATTGAACCCAGGGGCATTCTACCTCGGAGCTAACCCCAGCCCTACTTTATTTTTGCTTTGAAACAGGGTCTCCATAGATTGATGAAAATCTCGCTACTTGCTGAGGCTGTCCTCAAACCTGCAATCCTTCTATCTCAGCTTCCCAAGTACTGGGATTACAAGTGTGCACCACCATGCCCAGCCTTTTGTGTGTGTGTGTGTGTGTGTGTGTGTGTGTGTGTGTGTGTGGTGGTACTGGGGATTGAATTCAGGGGACATTCTCTGAGCTATACCCCAGTCCTTTTTTTGTTTTGTTTTGTTTTGTTTTGAAAAAAGTTGCTGAGGCTGTCCTCGAACCTACAATCCTGTCTCAGCTTCCCCACTGCTGGGATTACAGGCATGTGCCACCACGCCCAGCTCACACTCATCCTTATAGGCATCGTGTATAGTGGCTTTTATACTACAACAACAGAACAGAATAGTTCTGACAGAGACCTTGTGGCCCATGAAGCCTAAAATATTTACCATCTGGCTACTTACAGAAAATGTTTGCTGACCCTCACACTAAAAGATGGTATTGCTAACCAGACATGGTGGTGCATGCCTGGAATCCCAGTATTTAAGAGGCTGAGACAGGAGAATTGCAGGTTCAAGGACAGCCTCAGCAAGTAGTGGGACTCTCATCAACCTAGCGAGACCTTGTTTCAAAATAAAAATAAAATAGGGCTGGGGGTGTAGCTCAGAGGTAGAATGCCCCTGGGTTCAATCCCCAGCACCAAAAACAAAAACAAAAACAAAAACAAAAACAAAAACAAAAAACAAAAGAAGAAAGAAAAAAAAAGAAAAAAAGTCAGGTGCAGCAGCGGCACACTCCTGTAATCCCAGTACTTGGGAGGCTGAGACAGGAGGATCACAGGTTCAAAGCTAGCCACAGCAACTTAGCAAGACCCTGTTTCAAAATAAAAAATAAAATAGGGCTGGGGGTGTAGCTCAGTAGCAGAGCATCCCTGGGTTCAATCCCCAGTACCAGAAAGAGAGAGAGAGACAAAGAATAGATAAAGCATAAGTTCCGTTTGACCAACCTGTCCCCCTCCCCACATACATGCCCCCTCCCCTTTCTTAGAGGTTTTTGCCCTGGCGTATCTCTTAGACCTTTTTCTGAACTTATATATACATATCCATAGAAAAACACAGTATTATGAGTTCTCTTTTTCTTTTCTGGGAGTGGCTTTACACCATACATATTTTTCTTAATCCCCCCTCCTTTTTTTTTTCTTGGTGGTGCTTGGATTGGGACCCCAGGGGCATTCTACCTCCAAGCTACACCCACAGCCCTATTTTATTCTTTTATTTTGAAACAGCATCTCACTAAGTTGTGGAGGGCCTCACTAAGTAGCTGAGGCTGGCCATGAACCTGCTATCCTCCTGTCTCAGCCCTCAGCCTCCCAGGTACTGGGATTACAACGTGTACCACTGCTCCGGGCTGAAACTCTTTTTTTTTTTTTTTTCTTTTCACTCAGCAAGGTGCTTGCCTGGGGAGACCTGCCTTCCTTCTTTTTCAAGTGCTACATAGTATTCTCGGGTTGGCTCTGCCACAGTTTATCCATTCCTCCTCAAAAGAGAACTGAGCTCAGTTGGGGTTTTGCTATGGAAACAATGTGGCTAAGAGCCTCAGGGCTGGTTCTCAAGGTTCAAATAGCTACATTTTCCTTGGAGAACATGTTACAGGACAGCATGCTATTGAAGGCGCAGAAGTCAGGGACAAACTTCGGATAGACTTCCCTCCCTTCTGTCTGTGGCTGCAGTAAGGAGTGCAGCTCAAGTCCCTCCCGATGTAGCCACAGCCTCTTGCTCTCCTGCAGGTTTTTTTGGTTTGCTTTTGGTTTTGTTTTGTTTTTATTTTGTTCTTTGTTTTGTTTTTGGTGTGTGCGTGTGTGTGTGTGTGAGAGAGAGACTGGAGATTGAACCCAGGGACATTCTAGCTCTGAGCTACATCCCCAGCCCTATGTTATTTTTATTTGAAACAGGGTCTCGCCAGGTTGATGAGTCTCACTACTTGCTGAGGCTGTCCTCAAACCTGCGATCCTCCTGTCTCAGCCTCCCAAGTACTGGGATTACAGGCATGCGCCACCATGCCGGGCTTCCTTCTGCAGTTTTGTCTACAACCTAAGTGGCCAGGAGAAGCCCTCAGGCTCTGGGTTCTGAAAGCCGATTCCCCTAGGGACTCAGCGGTCACTCTTGGAACCAGGAAGGTGGTGATGGCAGGCGGCCGGGTTGAACCTGGGCTGCGGTCTTGCCGGGTGGCCTGGCCCGCAGCCTCCTCTCTGTGCGTGGAGGGAGCAGGACTCCGGAGAGCACCCTGGCCTGTGGTCTTCAGCAGCTCCTGCAGGAGGGGAAGGCTCACCTCCAGCCCCACGGGCGCCGTTGTCTCCAGGGAGCCTGGCAGGTCACCACTCTGAACCCAAGTTCTAGGGGAGAGATTTCATAAGAATGTCCTCGTGTCCCAGGAAATGGCCATGCAGGGCCTGCCCGAGTCCTGGAGAATGCCCCAGGATGTCCTTGGTGGAGACATCCCGGGTGGAGGCCTGGGCTGTTGTGTGCACTCAGAGCGCCCCGTGCGCCCCTTCCTGCAGCTTACCACACATGGGTCCTGATTGTGCAAGACTTGGTGTGATCGCGTCACAACTGCCAGTCTACCGGCCCTAGAGCGTGAGAACCAGCTCTCTGAAAGGTCTGTGCTATTTGTCCCCTGGGCCTCAGCACAGCACCTGGCACCTCGTGGCCGTTA
Source organism: Glis glis (assembly GCA_004027185.1). Lineage (NCBI taxonomy): Eukaryota > Metazoa > Chordata > Mammalia > Rodentia > Gliridae > Glis > Glis glis. The sequence goes on along the minus strand of PVJS01058797.1, from coordinate 4,039 downwards.
GACAAATATTTGCTGAATGAATGAATGAATGAGCCGCTCCAGGCTGGCTTCAACTGCAGAGACCAGAGACTAGCTCAGCCTCTTCTTCTAGCCCAAGGGCTCCCAACGAGGCCAACAGTGGACACGGGTGGGAGCCGAGGAGCAGGACACAGATGGTCCGGGCAGCATCATGAATTGGGGAGTGACTCCCTCCCAGGTGTCAACCCTGGGGGGAGTGTTTGGAATAGAAAGCCCTAGAAATAAGCCACTCGTGGAAGCTTTGGATTGTAGAAGTCATTCATCATTTAGTTATCATTCATCAAATATTTATTGTTTCCAAATAAAAGATAAACCAGGTGTGGTGGCACACGCCTGGAATCCCAATACATGGGAGGCTGAGACAGGAGGATCACAGGTCAAGGCCAGCCTCAGCAACTTAAGGAGACCCTCAGCAACTTAGTGAGACCCTGTTTCAAAAGTAAAAAGGGCTGGGGTGTAGCCCAGAGATAGAACATCTCTGTGTTCAATCCCCAGCACCAAAAACAAAATGAAACAAGGAGAAGGGATTAGAAAGGAATTTCTAATACTCACTGTCTGAGGAGAAACCCACAGTTTTCTGTGGTAAGAGCTAGTCAGGCGAGCTGTATCCAGGCCTGGAAAAAACTTTCATTCCATGGGAATAATTTATGCAAATAGAATCCTTCGCTAGAACTCTCAGTGAGTCATGGCATCTGGAAACCCAGAAAGGGGGTCTCAGAGCCTTAGAATCTCCATCTCATGGAATGCTGAAACAAGCACAGACTCTTCAAGGAATAAATAGACTCTGAGTAAATAGAATGTTAGACTCTGAGGCGCACACCTCCCCTCCCAGTACTTGCAGGATCATAGGTTCGAGGCCAGCCTTGGCAACTTAGCAAACACCCCCCCCCTTCAAGGTGAAAGGTAAAGCCAGGTGTGGTGGCTTTTACCTGACATCTTAAGAGGTAATTCCCTCCCATTCTTCTCTCCCCTATTATACAGTTAAAAACAAAACTAAGCCAGGTGTGGTGGTGCACCCTTTTAACCCCAGTACTTGGGAGGCTGAGACTGGAGGATCGCAGGTTCAAGGACAGCCCCAGCAATTTAGTGAAGCTCTCAGCAGCCTAGTAAGGCCCTGTTTCCAAATAAGAAATAAAATTGGGCTGGGGATGTAGCTTGGTAGAATGCCTCTGGGTTCAATTCCCAGTACCACACACAAAAATAATAATAATAATAAAGTGAATGTCTTAGAACCCAGCCAGAACTAAGTCTCAGCTTTTACTACTACACTAGGCCTCTATCCATGTAGCGAATAAAACAGCAAGGGCTATACTAATTCACATTACAATGTGCTGGCTGCAAGAAATGATTTCTATCATTGTACCAGTGAATTCCAACCATCATATAACGTAAATACTTTTATAATACCCCTGCATTATAACTGAGACGACAGAAACGCAGACAAAAAAGAAATAAATGGTCCACGGTCACTCAGTCAGAACCCCAGAGCTTTTTTGTGTATTTGCTTTTTAATTTAAAGATCATGCTTTAAGGCACTCTACTACTCTTTCCAAATTACAACCCCTTTCAGGCCTACCCTTCTCGCAGTAAGCCCTACCTTTCTAGAAGGTTCCCATCAGAGGTAGAGGTGAACTCTGGAATGGGAATTCTACCTGGGAAGCTGTTAAACCCAGAGTGAGTGCGTGGGACCCAAAACAGCAGTGGTCCAGGAAACAATTGGGGCCAGAGGTCAGAAAGCCTGAATTTCAGAGTTCAGGCCCTAAATAGCTGTGTTATCCAGGACAAGCTATGCTGCCTCTCTGGGCTTAGGCTGTGTGTGTGTGTGTGTGTGTGTGTGTGTGTGTGTGTGTGTGTTAATTACTGGAGATCAAACCCAGGGGCATGTTACCACTGAGCTATGCCCCCAGCCCTTTTTTTTTGCAGTACCTGGAATTGAACCCAGGGCGTTCTACCCCGGCCCTATTTTTTTAGACTTTATTTTGAAACCGGGTCTCACGAAGTTGCAGAGGGCCTAAGTAGAGAGAAAGAGAGAGAGAGAGAGAAAGGAAGGAAGAGAGAGAGAGAGAGAGAGAGAGCTGAGGCTGGCCGCGAACCCAGATCCTCCGGTTCTCCGCCTCCCAAGTACTGGGATTACAAGCGTGCACCACCACGCCCGGCCAGCCCTTTTTTTTTTTTTATCTTTATGTATGTATGTATGTTTGTTTGTATTATGTGGTACTAGGGAGTCAACCCAGGGGCATTCTACCTCTGTGCTACATCCCCAGCCCTTTTCAAACTTTGTTTTGAAACAGGGTCTCACTAGGTTGCTGAGAGTACCGCTACTTGCTGAAGCTGGCCTCAACCCTGCAATCCTTCTGTCTCAGCCTCCCAAGTACTGGGATTCCTGGCTCCTTTTTATTTATTAACACAGGGTCCCACTGAGATGCCCAGGTTGGCCTTGAACTTGCGATCCTCCTGCCTCAGCCTCCAGGTCTTTTAGACAGGATTTTTTGCTAGATAGGATTATTGAACCTGCCCTGTCTACCTCAATTGTGAAGAGATAATGGATGCATATGTCTCCTGACTTCCAAAATACAGTCATGCACCACGTAATAACAGTCCAGTCAGCGACCGAGGGTATACACCACCGATCTCATAATATAATGGAGTTGGAAAATTCCCACCACCTGGTGAGGTCGCAGTCACCGTGCTGGCACAGTGCCAAGCAGACAGGTCTGCGGCGTTCCCTGTGTAAATACCCGCACTGCTCTGCCCGTCCAGGAGGAGCACAGCAACGCAATTACGTACGGTTCACAGCACTAGATAATGACAATAAACAACTGTGTTCCTGGTTTATATATTTGCACACTTTTTATTGTTGTTGTAGAGTGTGCGCCTTCTACTTACAAACAACGTTAACTGTGGAGCAGTCTGCTGCTATTCCAACAGCACCCTCGTCTCGGCTCCATCATTCTCTCCTCTGCTTGATTTAAATCGCTGTTGCTTTGTTCTTCCTGGCCCCCAAGTAGACAAAAACCCACTGCTAACGTTGCCAGCAAGAGGCCATGTCGAGAGGAAATGAAAAGTAAGTCAGGTGCAGTGGTGCTTGTCTGTAATCCCAGTACTTGGGAGGCTGAGACAGGAGGATCGCAGGTTCGAGACCAGCCTCAGCAACTTAGTGAGACTCTCAGCAACCTAGCGAGACCCTGTTTCAAAACAAAAAAATAAAATAGGGTTGGGGGTGTAGCTCAGAGTTAGAATGCCCCTGGGTTCCATCGAGAGAGAGACAGAGAGAAAGAGAAAGAGAGAGAAAAGAAAGAAAGAAAGAGAGAGAGAGAGAGAGAGAGAGAGAGAAAGAAAGAAAGAAAGAAAGAAAGAAAGAAAGAAAGAAAGAAAGAAAAAGAAAGAAAGAAAGGTCAAGGACCATACAGGTGGATAATGAGTGTGGTTACTGCCTGCCAGTCAGGCACGTCCAGTTCCACCATGGCTGTGAACTTGAAGAACAAGAACAGAGCGGCAAGTACAGAGGGTTACTTCTCCAATGTACAATAAAAAACTGTTCCTGTGTCTAAAAAATAAAAAGAACAAAGTGGCAGACGTTGTTAAGGGATCTACTTCGTTAAACACAATGAGACCAACAAAAATTTGAGAAGTGCCCCAAATTTGAGAGGCTGTAGAGGAGCGTCCAGTGACCCGCGTTGAAGACCAGATACAGAACCACGTCCTTCCCAGCACCGTGGGAGTCACAGCCGCAGCCAAAAGCCTTTTTCTGGTGTTTGAAAGAAAAGGCTGGACCTGAGCTCTGGGTGATGCAAACAATTGAAGAATCAGCCGGGCGTGGTGGCGCCACCACAATGGCTATAATCCCAGAACTTGGGAGGCTGAGACAGGAGGATCACAGGTTCAACACCAGTCTCAGCAACTTAGCAAGGCTCTCAGCAACCTAGTGAGACTTTGCTTCCAAATAAAAAAAAAATGAAATAGGACTGGGAGTATAGCTCAGAGGTAGAATGCCCCTGGGTTCAATCCCCAACACACACAC
>PVJS01058796.1:0-11681 GCA_004027185.1 Glis glis | reverse complement strand
CCGTTGCTTGTCTTGACAACCCTGTATACAGTCTAACTTCCCTCTGCCCCACTGTTGCTCTAAGGATCCTTGTTATCATCTTTAATCTTCATAATAATTATCCACTAGGCACATATATTTGTTTTTTGATGTCATGGTCTCCTCCCACTAGATTAAATCTCTTGACAGCTGAGAGTTTTTTGTTAGGTGTATTTACTGTTATATTCTTAGTGCCAGGGACAATGCTTGACACATAATTGGTGTTTGAGAAACATGTGTTTAATGAATAATAATAATAACAAGCACTCATGTACCTCTTACTGCTGTTACCAGTCATTTTTTAAGCACTTTCCACACAGTCTCATTTAATTCTCACCGCAATCCTATCATTACCATTTTGGAGATGGGGAGAATGAGGCTCAGATAAACTAAGGCCAAGGTCACACAGTTGATAAGAGGCAGAGCCAGGAGTTGCACCTTGGCAATCTGGTAAAAGAGTCCATACTTTAAACCACTACAATAAAAAAAACTGTAAATTCATTTATCTAATAAACACCAAATGAATTGCTTCCTAGTCTCTCCCACCCCCAAAAAACTCAAGAGGATGTTTATGGAATTCCAATAAATCAGTCCTTCATACCTGTTGGTTCCACATCCATGAATTCAACCAATTACAGGTTGAAAATATTCAGGAAAAGAAAATTGCCTTTATGAACAGACTTTTTCAGACGTTTTGTCATTATTCCCTAAACAGTACAGTGTAACAACTATTTACATGGCACGTACATTGTATTGGGTATTGTAAGTAAGCTAGAGATGAGTTAAAGTATACAGGAGGGTTGCGTAGATTATATGGAAATATTATGCCATTCTATGAGGGACTTGAGCATCCTTGGAATATGAAATCTTCAGAGCATCCTGCAACCAGCCCCTCATGGACACCAAGAGCCAGCTGTACTGTTTTACTTGTGCTCAGGGAGGGCACAGCCACACACACACAAATTATGCTGCTTTCCTGACTCAAATACCTTTCTCCCAGAAGCTCATCTTTCCAAACCTCCTCTACTTGTTGAAGTCTTACCCTTCCATGAAGGTTCAGCTCAGATCCTGCCTCCTTCCTCAAATCTTTCCTGGTGGCACATTTTATTGATCATGCCCTCATTTTAATCCTATGCTGGTCATTTAATACAGCCATTTTGTTTTATTTTATTTTAGTGCTGAGGACTGAATGCAGGGGCATTCTACCTCTGAGCTACACCACCAGCCCTATTTTATTCTCATTTTGAAACAGGGTCTCACTAGGTTGAGGAGTCTCATTACTTAGTGAGACTGTCCTTGAACCTGCGATTCTCCTGTCTCAGCCTCCCAAGTACTGGAATTACAAGCATGCACCACCATGCCCAGCTCAGCCTTTTTGTTTTAATGGTTATATCTTATTAGATATACATGCTGATCCTCAAACTAAATAGAAACTTCCAGGAAGGCATGAAGAATAAAGCTTTACATATAATAACTGGTCAATGCACCTTAGCAAAGATGAGAATGACTAATATGAAGCCACCACTGATCTAAATAATGATGTGTGATTCCACAGAATAAAATCTCTTTAAGAAGATAAGTCAAAGCCAGGCGTGGTGGCGCACGCTTGTAATCCCAGTACTTGGGAGGATCCGGGTTCGCGGCCAGCCTCAGCTACTTAGTGAGTCCCTCCGCAACTTCCTGAGACCCAGTTTCAAAATAAAGTATAAAAAAATAAGGCCGGGGGTGTAGCTTGGATGTAGAATGCCCCTGGGTTCAATCCCCAGTTCCGCAAAAAAAAAAGATAAGTCAAGTTTTCCTTTGTAATGATGGGATTTTTTGAAAAGAGTAGCCTTTGTTTTTTTCTTTTTTTTACTTTTTCTTTTCTTTCTTTCTTTGTGTGTGTGTGTGTGTGTGTGTGTGTGTGTGTGTGTGTGTGTGTAATAAACTTTCTTTTAGAAGATAAACCAAGTTTTCTTTTGTAGTGATGGGATTTTTTTCCTTTTTTTTGTGGTACTGGAGGTGGAACCCAGAGGCCTTCTACCTCTGGATTATGCCCGCAGCCCTATTTTATCTTACTTTTTATTTGGAAACAAAGTCTCACTAAGTTGCTGAAAGCCTCACTAAGTTGCTGAGGCTGACTTCGAACCTGCTATCCTCCTGTCTCAGCCTCCCAAGTACTGGGATTACAAGCATGCCCGACCATGCCTGGCTTTCCTTTTGCCTTTGTGTGTAGGGTACTAGGGATTGAAGCCAGAGGCATTCTACCTCCGAGCTACACCCCCAGCCACATTTTTTTATTTCTTATTTAGAAATGGTCTCAGTAGGTTGCTGAGAGCCTCACTAAGTTGCCAAGGCTGACTTTGAACCTACAATCCTCCTGTTTTAGCCTCCCAAGTACTGGGATTACAGGTGTGTGCCACCACACCTGGCTAACCTTTGTTTTTTTCCTGCTCAATTTAAAAGTTCTATGTTCTAACCATAAAACTTCAAACAATATAAAGTATACAAATTAGAAAGTGAAAGTTTTTACCTTCTTCCCTCAATCCCTTATAACTAATTGTTAATCGTAAATTCACTTTCCAACTTTTTCATGCATATGTGATCATGTAAGATTAATGTAGCACAAGACTCTCAGTTGGATCCCCAGTACTGAAAAAAAAAATCATAGTATTTATGTTCTATCTACTTTCTTTTTTTTTTATTGCGGAACTGGGGATTGAACCCAGGGGCATTCTACCTCTGAGCTACACCCCCGGCCCTATTTTTTATACTTTATTTTGAAACCGGGTCTCACGAAGTTGCAGAGGGCCTCACTAAGTAGCTGAGGCTGGCTGCGAACCCGGATCCTCCGGTCTCAGCCTCCCAAGTACTGGGATTACAAGCATGCGCCACCACGCCCGGCTATCTACTTTCTTCAGGTAACCATATATCATGAATATTAATGACAATGTAGATTTTAATAGCCTCATGACATCATTTGCATGTATATTTATTAAACGAGGTTCCTATTATTGAACATTAATTTCTTATTTTTTTCTTATATGTAATGACACAATTAACATTTTTAGTTTTCTGATAAGAAACATCAAAACTCTGCCTTGGATGTAGGACTTAGGGGAAGGTAAGGGCAGAGTTCACTGACAGAAGACTAAATCTTCATGTTTTAGCTCTCTTGTACCATTTGAATTGTCTAACCTTGTACTTTCTTAATATTAACAGAGGTTACCTGAGCTATGGGATGATTAGCCTTTATTTTCTCTTCATTCCAGTCTTCTACTTCTTAAAAATTAATAAATATTAATATTTGCTTAAGAAAAAAATGAACTATTCATATAACTAAGCTCTCTTATTCTGTTCATTCTGGGTTTCCAGTGTAACCAGTCATATCCTCTCTTCTAGCTATTTCATCAGTATAACTTTTTTACTACATAATTTGTTTACTTCAATAAAATTGGCCATTGTGGTAGCTGAAAATGCTAGATCAGCTATCTGTCAGAGGTTTCCAAACTTATTTGGCTTACCGCCTCCTTTTCAAATTAATAAAAAAAAAGCCAGGTTTGGTGGCTCACGCTTGTAATCCCAGTACTTGGGAGGCTGAGACAGGAGGATTGCAGGTTTGCGGCCAGCCTCAGCTACTTTGTGAGGCCCTCCGCAACTTAGTGAGATCCTGTTTCAAAATAAAGAATAAAAACTAGAGCTGGGGGTGTAGCTCAGAGGTAGAATACCCCTGGGTTCAATCCCCAGTACTGCAAAAAAAAAAATTACTCAGTGCTCCTAGAAATCTACCTTCTTTAAGAAAATACACAGAAAGGTGCAGAGACAACTTTGTGTTCTTTTATTTATTTATATTTCGTTCCAGTGCTCCCCAGGGGGCAGTATCTCCCACTTTGGGAATATACACATACACAGGAATTTAGAACCTAGTTATTAAGAGTTTTATGTCTCTCACTGGATTGCCCCAGACTTTTGGTCCTTAGCATATTACCTATGAAAGTAGAACAATTGGGGGGGGGGCTGATTAAATTTTGTATTTTGTGAAGAAATCAAATACCTTTGATTATTCGTAAATGCCGTGTAGATCTATTGAGTTCTCCCAAGATGGCATATGTAAATTGCTCTCTTATCTTTACCTCCTTAGGAACTTACAAGTGTTTAAAAATGACTGAGATAGAGCAGGCAGAGGCTCAGCTCTCTGAGCTAGACCTGCTGGCCAGTATGTTCCCCGGTGAGAATGAGCTCGTAGTGAATGACCACCTGGCTTTAGCAGAACTGAAAGATTGTATTGAAAAGAGGACAATGGAGGGGCGATCTTCAAAAGTCTACTATACAATCAATATGAACCTGGATATATCTGAGGAAGCAGTGGTAATTCCATTTTGTTTTTGGAGGAATTAAAACATGTCAGGACTTAAAACAACACTAATGGCATTCCTTCCTTCTTCTCCTGCCCCTTCCCCTTCTCAGGTGTTTTCTCTAGCCTGCATTCTTCCCTTTAAATATCCTGAAGTCCTGCCTGAAATTACTGTCAGGTATGTTTTAAAATGACTAGCCAACTTTAGAGGTGACAATGCATCAGAGAATAAAGGCAATTCTGGAATTGCCTTTATTGATTGAATTGTTTCAATTGTTTGCCTTTGTCTTTTCCATCAGGTCAGTATTATTAAGTAGATCGCAACAGACTCAGCTAAACACAGATCTGACCGCATACCTGCAGAAGAATTGCTGTGGAGACGTCTGTATATTGAATGCCACAGAGTGGATTAGAGAACACGCCTCTGGCTATGTCAGCAGAGATGCCCCATCTTCCTCTACCACAGAAAGTACAACCCAGCCAGTCGATCCCATTCTTACAAGACTCTGGATCTATAGCCATCACATCTACAACAAATACAAAAGAAAGAATATTCTAGAGTGGGCAAAGGAGCTTTCCCTGTCTGGGTTTAGCATGCCTGGGAAACCTGGTGTCGTTTGTGTGGAAGGCTTACAAAGCGCCTGTGAAGAATTCTGGTCAAGGTTTGCTTTCTCATATTGCATATATCCTGTCAATAATTGCAATAGGAAAGAAGATAGGAGAGATATAGAAATAAGTACGTCCCAGGGGTCTGTCTCAAGTCAGTGGAGAAGGCAGAAATCACACATAGCATTACCCCCTTATCTGACATAGTGCACCTAGGAGGCATTCTGTAAATACAGGTTGGATGAATTGAGCCCAGTCCTGCCTGGGATGCTCTGTAAGCTCCCATCCATTTTCATGTATCTTATTCTTCCGTTATCCTCCTAATGCTGTAAACTTAAACCCTGTGAAGCCGGGCGTGGTGGCACATGCCAGTAATCCTAGTACTTGGGAGGCTGAAACAGGAGGATTCCAAGTTCTTGGCCAGCCTCAGCATCTTAGCAAGGCCCTCCAGGACTTAGTGAGACCTGTTTAAAATATATATATATAAGGCTGGGGGTAACTCACAGGTAGAATGCTCCTGGGTTCAATCCTCAGTACCACACACACCCGCAAAAACCTATGAAACAAGGGACCTTCTAGAAGCATTAAAATTGCCACTAGTCTTCATATTTCTCTACTGATACTTAGAGAAGTTCCTGAATAGTTTGAAAGTCAGCAATTTCCTCATTTCTAGAATTCTGATATGAGGCAGTAATAATGGCAATAAGTGAGTTTGGGTTTAGGATCATGACCAGAATCATATCTGATTACAATAAACCCACGTGAGATAAAAGTAGACTTCTCTACTTACAGGGGAAAGCATTGATAAATCTGTTTTATAACTTCCATTTTCAGTGCTCTAGAATACACAACACATTTTAAAAATGTCTACTTTGAAAATTTCCTTTCAGACTCAGAAAATTAAACTGGAAGAGAATCTTAATTCGCCATCGAGAAGACATCCCTTTTGATGGTAGAAATGATGAAATGGAAAGACAAAGGAAGTTTTCCGTTTTTGAAGAAAAAGTGTTCAGTGTTAATGGAGCCAGAGGCAACCACATGGACTTTGGTCAGCTGTATCAGTTCTTAGATGCCAGAGGATGTGGGGATGTTTTCCAGATGTACTTTGGTGTCGAAGGACAGTGACTGAACAGAAGTGTGGTTGAAAGTATTTTGTCACTGTTGACCTTTTGGTTTTTTTCCCAACTCTTTTTTTAAGCCAGGCATAGTGGTACGTACCTGTAATCCCAGGACTTGGGAGGCTGAGAGAGGAGGATCGCAGTTTTGAAGACATCCTCAGCGATGTATCAACACTCCTAGCATCCTAGGGAGACCCTGTTTCAAAAAGACAGAAAATAAAAAGGGTTGGAGGTATAGCTCGGAGGTAGAATACCCTTGGGTTCCTTCCCTAGTACCACAAAATAATTTTTTTTAAAGGGGTGGGGATGTAGCTCAGTGGTAGAGCGCTGCCTATCACATGTGAGACACTGGGTTCAATCCCCAGCACTACAAAAATAATTAATTTAAAAATGAACTAAGCTGGGCGTGGTGGTGCACGCTTGTAATCCCAGTACTTGGGAGGCTAAGACAGGAGGATCCAGGTTCGCGGCCAGCCTCAGCTACTTTGTGAGGCCCTCCGCAACTTAGTGAGACCCTGTTTCAAAATAAAGAATAAAAAATAGGGCTGGGGGTATAGCTCAGAGGTAGAATGCCCCAGGGTTCAATCCCCACTACCGCAAAATAAATAAATAAATAAAAATAAAAATGAACCATTAAGTAATTTTATTTTAGTTTTATTTTAGAATGTTAGGGGAGAGGTAAAACAGGAAAAAGTAAGAGTTGGAACACATCTGTTAAAAATATGTCATGAAGGCCGGGAGTGGTGGCGCACGCTTGTAATCTCAGTACTTTGGGAGGCGGAGACCAGAGGATCCGGGTTCGTGGCCAGCCTCAGCTCGTGCGTGCGGGCGCGTGCACACAAGCTTTCTCTCTCCTTCCCTCCCTCCCTGTCTCTCTCCCTCTCCCTGTCTCTCTCTCTCTCTCTCTCTCTCTCTCTCTCTCTCTCTCTCTACTTAGTGAGGCCCTCCGCAACTTCGTGAGACCCGGTTTCAAAATAAAATATAAAAAATAGGGCCGGGGGCGTAGCGCAGAGGTAGAACGCCCCTGCCTTCAATTCCCGGTACCGCAAAAAAAAAAAAAAAAAAAGTCATGAGCTAGGTGCATTGGTACACACGCTTGGGAGGCTGAGACAGTAGGATCGCAGGTTTGCAGTCAGCCTCAGCAACTTAGCAAGGCTCTCTGCAACTTAGTGAGACATCCTGTTTCTAAGTAAAAAATAAAATAGGACTGGGGGTGTCTGTCGCTCAGAGGTAGAATGTCCCTGGGTTCAATCCCTAGGACCACACACACACACAGTCATGATTGAAAGAACCAGGTTTCAAATTATAACCTTTAAATTATCAATAGAAAGCCAGGCGTGGTGGTGCACGCTTGTAATCCCAGTACTTGGGAGGCTGAGACAGGAGGATCCCGGTTCGCAGCCAGCCTCAGCTACTTAATGAGGCCCTCTGCAACTTAGTGAGACCCTGTCTCAAAATAAAGAATAAAAAAAATAGGACTGGGGGTGGAGCTTGGAGGTAGAATGCCCCTGGTTTCAATCCCCAGTACCTCAAAAAAAAAAAAAAAAGATGGTTAAACACAAATGAGACTCAGAAAGGTATTTAAAACACAGTGTCTGTCTGGGCTGGGAATGTAGCTCAGTGGTGTAGTGCTTGCCTAGCATGTATGGGGCCCTGGGTTCAATCTCCAGTACTGCTAAAACTCTATAGTATTTGTATTGATGTAAGTCTTCTGAACCTCCTCAGATTGCCTCCCACTTCTCCACCTCCCAATAACACCGTCACTTGCCCTGGAAATACCCATTCTTCCTCTTCTGCCATCATACAGCCAGATGGACTACCTAGGTATCCAGATTTCTGACTTCTCTAGCCACTACCAGATTGGATAAAATCTGACATCCCTGGAGGCCACCAAGGGGACCAGATGATGTGAATTTTATTGTAAAGCCGGGTGCAGGGGCCCACACCTGTAATCCCAGTACTTGGGAGGCTGAGACAGGAGGCCAGTGTGTAACTTAGTGAGACCCTGTTTCAAAAATAAAAAAGGAGCCAGGAGTGGTGGCACACGCTTGTAATCCCAGTACTTGGGAGGCTGAGACAGGAGGATCTGGGTTCGCGGCCAGCCTTAGCTACTTAGTGAGGCCCTCTGCAACTTAGACCCTGTTTCAAAATAAAGAATAAAAAATAGGGCTGGGGGTATAGCCCGGAGGTAGAATGCCCCTGGGTTCAATCCCAGGTACTGCAAAAATAAATAAATAAATAAATAAATAAATAAATAAAAATAAAAAAGGGTTTTATAAAAATAAAAAAGAGGTAGAGCACCCCTGCGTTCAATCCCCAGTATCATACACACACACAAAATTAGACCCATAATTATTAAAACATAATAGCAAGAGAAATGCAGATTTTCTAACTCATGATTAACAAATATCTTTGAAAATAGATAAAAGAGATAATATCTATTTAAAGAGATTTTATCTGTTTAAAATAAAATAGATAAAAGAAAATAGACAACAATAGATAAAATAGATAAAAGAAAATAGATCAAAAGAGGAAAGAGCAAATTAGATGGTCCTGCTTATGTTGTACAATGTAAGAAACGATAAAAGCTATAAAGAACTAGTTAAAGTATAGGCAAAAGTGTTTTTAGACTTCCACCAATGATTATATACTTTATTTATTTATTTATTTATTTTTGTGGTACTGGGGATTGAACCCAGGGACATTCTACCTCTGGGCTATACCCCCAGCCCTATTTTTTATTCTTTATTTTGAAACTGGGTCTCACTAAGTTGCAGATGGCCTCACTAAGTAGCTGAGGCTGGCGGCGAACCCGGATCCTCCTGTTTCAGCCTCCCAAGTACTGGGATTACAAGCGTTCGCCACCATGCCTGGCTGATTATATACTTTAAATATAGAATTGTTCAGTATGGTTGCACATGTATTCATTCCATGATGAAAATTTGTTACTGTATTAATCTGGCCTATAACTTGAACCAGAATTGTAGGAAGCTGGGCTCGGTTGAGCCAGTCAAGATGGCGCCGTGGCTGGCTGCCAGGTCCTGTGACCTGCGCTTGTTTACCAGACCTAGCGCATGCGCAGTTGAGAGGCGCACGCGCTTTGCACACGTCCATTGCGTAGCAGAGCGTGCCTGCTGCTTAAGAGCCAATGAGGAGAAGTTTAGCTTGAATGTGCATGGCGTGAGAGAGATGTGATTGGATGATGGCTGATGGGACGTTGAGGGAGGGGTTTTTTGCTGGATATAAGCGTGCGTGCCGGGAGAATAAAGAAAGAAGCTGGAAGCTGCACCATCAGAAAACGGACGACTGTGTTTCTTCTTTCCTGGACTCCGCCGGTCGGAGTTCCAGGATTGCGTCACAGAATCAGCTATAAGGACAAATCCTGAAAAGCAACTAATCCCAAATCAAACTATTTTCAAAAGTTAGGTTTTCCATAGGAAACAAAAGTGTGTGGGCAGGAAACATTAGCTACCTGTTAATGTTCATTTGTAAAAGCAGTTGTTATACAGTCCGGGCATTTGGTAGTAAAATGCCCCTACGTTCCACCCTTAATGCAGCAAAAAAAAAAAAAAAGTAACTGTTATACAAACAGTATTCTTTAAATCCTACAAAACCAAAATCTAAAATGAATCCCACAAATGCAAATTAGTTGAACCTTGAAAAACAAAGTCAAAGCTAATCTTGCCATCTGCAGAACCCAGGGATATTCTACTTCTGAGCTACACCCCCAGCCCTTTTTATTTTGAAACAGGGTCTTACTAACTTACTGAGGGTGTAGCTAAATTGCTGAGGCTGGCCTAGAACCTGCAATCCTCCTGTCTCAGCCTTCCACATACTGGAATTACAGATGTGCACTACCACACCAGGCTCAAGTCAAATGACATTTAAAAACAAACAAACAAAAAAAAAAAACTGGGCCGGGCGTGGTGGCACACGCTTGTAATTCCAGTACTTTGGGAAGCGGAGACCGGAGGATCCGGGTTCGTGGCCAGCCTCAGCTCTCTCACACTCTCTCTCTCTCTCTCTCTCCCTGTCTCTTTCTCTCTCTCTCTCTCTCTCTCTCTCTCTACTTAGTGAGGCCCTCTGCAACTTCGTGAGACCCGGTTTCAAAATAAAGTCTAAAAAATAGGGCCGGGGATATAGCATGGAGGTAGAATGCCCCTGGGTTCAATCCCCGGTACCGCAAAAAACCAAACAAACAAACAAACAAAAAAAAAACTGCATCTGCTGCTGTGCAGAACTAATTACTTTTCAGCACTTAAGTAAAAACTGTTACATAACTTTTTTCTTCTTTTTAGAAACATGTATATCAGAGAAATCCAACAAAAATCACTGGTGAAATTCCATAAAAGCTGGCAAGGCAGCCGAGAGTAAACGGCATTTAAAGGCATGCTCATGTGTTCCTTCCCCTCCCCCCAGCAATGATGACAGCTAGGAAGAACAAACAGTCCATAAAAATTCAGCAAGGCTGAGACCAGAGGGTCCGGGTTCACGGCCAGCCTCAGCTACTTAGGCCCTCCGCAACTTAGTGAGACCCTGTTTCAAAATAAAGAATAAAAAATAGGGCTGGGGGTGGAGCTTGGAGGTAGAATGCCCCTGGGTTCAATCCCCAGTGCCAAAAAAAAATTTTTTTTCAGCAAAGAGCCTTCCACTTAAGCATAGTCTGTCTGTGGCCATGGGGCAGGGGAGGAATGTAGGCCTTAAAGTCCTCAGGTGTCAAAGGCAGTCCTCTGCGAGAGGGAGGGCCCAGCGAGGAAGAGTCCAGCAGAGCACGAAGGGGCTGCACAGCTAGCTCCCTGTGCTCTGGGATCAAGGCCCCATCTCCCTCTATGCGGGTCCCAGCGGAGCTGCAGGGGGAGGCTCGTGGCCCACCCGCGTGCGCCCCCTGCCGGGCGTGCCCGGAAGGTGTGAGCAGGGGACAGCTGGAAAGGTTGCATCCCCGCCCCAGGAGCAGCAGCGTGTGACCCAGGCTGGAGTCCTAGGGGGCCGACTCGCCCTTCCATAGAGGCATCGGCAGGCTCAGGGGCCCAGATGGCATCGATCCACTTTGCACATTCTTTTGGAATTTCCTAGATGTTGCTACAGCTGAGAGAATTAGCGGAATGCAGGTGCCCCTTGGGACACTGGTGGCGCTTCAAGGTCCAGGGAGTCCCCTATTTTACCCAGAGAATTCCCGAAATGGAAACTCGCTTCTTTTCCACCTGGGAACGTTTAACATTTCCGATTTGGAAGCCTGCTCCCCACCAGCTATATATCTGTATCCATACGTATGATATATATATGTTCACATATAGTGTTCATATGTACATATATTCATTTATATGTTCATATGTATATACATAATTTGTATAAGTGTGTGTGTGTATGTTACTAGGGATTGAACCCAGGGGCATTCTACCTCTGACCTACACCCCCATCCCTTATTTATTTATTTATTTATTTATTTTGCGGTACCGGGGATTGAACACAGGGGCATTCTACCTCCGCGCTATGCCCCCAGCCCTATTTTTTATACTTTATTTTGAAACCGGGTCTCACGAAGTTGCAGAGGGCCTCACTAGGTAGAGAGAGAGAGAGAGACAGACAGAGAGAGAGAGAGAGAGAGA
>PVJS01058795.1:0-11683 GCA_004027185.1 Glis glis | reverse complement strand
CACCCCATCCCCCCAAAAATATTTAAAAAGTTAAACTACTTCTCCAGGCTTTTGGAATCAGTTGTTATTATAAGGGAATCTGCAGTACTGGAGATTGAACCCAGGGGCATTCTACCTCTGAGTTACACCCCCAGCCCTATTTTTTTTTTTATTCTTTATTTTGAAACAGAGTCTCACTAAGTTGCAGAGGTCCTCACTAAGTAGCTGAGGCTGACTGCCAACCTGGATCCTCCTGTCTCAGCCTCCCAAGTACTGGGATTACAAGTGTGCACCACCACGCCTGGCTGGAAGGGAATATTTTAATTTATTAATGTATTTGTTTGCTCAACACAATATAATGCTCAGCTTTCTCAAGCATCATTCCGGCTTCCTCCCCTGTGACTGGGATCAGGCTGCTCTGTCTGAGTGGGCTGCTGGGGTGCTCCTTTGTGGGGCAAGGGGAGGCCTCCCTGGTAGCTGAGCAAAATCAGATTGAGAGAAAAAGTACATGACGTTCCTAGAAGGACTGAGGTTGAACTTGAGGGTGTTCATTCAATTTCATGGATCTGGAGTGAAAAGTGTCAAAAGTTCCTGGCCACCGTTATCCATCAAATGATTTGCAATTCAGGCTTTCTGCCCTGTGCTTCAAAACTGCTCACCTGGTCTCCAACTTGCAGCTACTGCTGATTTCTCAGAGAAGGTTGCTCTATACTCAGCATTTTCTGCTAGCCCCCAAATCTGGTTTTTCCTTCCCAAATCACTTTAAAAACCCACAGTATCCAATAGTCCTAGGAGTCTGAGTTGACTCTAGGGCACATGTTTCAGAACAGAAATTTTCTAAATTGGCTTCAGATTCTAGAATCTTCCCTCCCTCCCTCTCTTTCTCTCCTTCCTTTCTTTGTTCCTTCCTTTTTTCTCTCTTTCTCTCCAGTTTTGCTTTCCTCCGTGAGACATATACTATATGATTAAGGACTTTTTACTCAACAACAGCTTAAAGTGTTGTTTCAATAGCTTTTAAACATGAAAACACCCTGTTAAAATCTGCCCAACAGGTGAAACTTCCTTTAATTAAGAATTTAGAGTACACCTGGCCCCTTTCTCCTTTTCCCTTGGCATGGCACATGTGTAGAAGTACCAATAAACTGTGTCGTTGGAAAATTTTAAATATCACTTTGTGGGTAGTATCTTGTATTTTATAGCCTGTTATGAATATAGTTGAAAATTCTTTCCCTTCAATGACACAAAACTGTTCTAAAATTGGCTGTTGACTGGCCCACACTGGCCTGCGAGAGGGAATACAGAAACAAACATTACAAAACACTGAACTGAAGAAGACAAATTAGGCATAGCAGTTTACTTACGCACGTCATCGCTCTCCTCTTCTTCTTAACTCTATATTTAGATTCTAAGTAAACTTTCCTGCTTCTGCAATATTTGGAACACAAGGAGAGAAATAGTGATGGCTTTAGACTCAAAAGATAAATACAACCTTGTATCTAAACGCTGCTTAAGAGAAATATTTCAGGTCCAGTTGTGACATTGTTAGAACTCAGTGGTATTAAACATGCCACCATGACTCCCAAAAATAGGAAGAGAGAAAAAAACACCTATTTTTTTTTTTTTTAATTCTGTGGTCATGAGAGATGGAAAGCTACTATCTGGTTATTATTTACTCGTGGGGTAGAGTGTTAGTGTGAAATCAATCTGTGTTCCACTGGCCTTGACTGGAAGAACTGTGAGTAAGGCCCAGTAACAAGGAATCAGTCCTAAATCAGAAAGAAGTGGATGGCGAGAGAAGTCCATGATAACAGAATGACATGAAAGAGGAGGGAAGCTTTTATTATGTTGTTTATACATCCCATAGGCGCTCTCTCTCTCTCTCTCTCTCTCTCTTTCTCTCTTTCTTCTCTTTCTTCTCTTTCTTCCTTTTTCTTTTTTTTCTTGTGGTACTGAGGATTGAACTCAGGAGCATTCTACCTCTGATCTACACCCTGAGACCTATTTTATTCATTTATTTTCAAACAGGGTCTCACTAAATTGCTGAGGCTGACCTCAAAACTGTGACACTCTTGTTTCAGCCTCCCAAGTACTAGGATTACAGGCATGCCACACTATGCCCGACTCATCATCTCTTATTTCTTTCCAGCTTTTATGTCACAAGGTCAAACAATACTACTAAAAAATGGTTTTCAAATTATCTGTAAATTTTGCAAATTAATGTTGAGAGCATTATATTCCATACAGTAGAAAAACTATGAAATAGAGATGGGTGCTGCCTACTGAGGTGCAGAAATCAATTTATTTTTAATTTAATCAGGTTTTGGAAAATACAAAGGGACTCTTTGGACCAGGAGCAGGACAGACACGATGGGATGCGGCACCCACCAATAGCTTCAGTAACAGCAGTGAGAGGAGAAGCAGGCACAGGCTGGACCTCGGTACCCCAGGATGGCAACAGTTCCAGGACAGACGTAGACAGGTGCACCAACAGCTCCACCACATGGAGCTCCGGTGGCCGAGTGCCTTGGGTGGGTAGGACCAGTGTGTACGTGGGAGGAGATGGCCAGGGGCACCAGAACACAAGTGGAGAAAATGACCAATGGTGGTGCCGAGTATTGTGTTCATAAGGACATCTTCCAAGACAAAGCAGGTATTTGAGGCATCACAATTAGGATTAGGCATGCTTCTGAAATTTAATGGATGAGAGCTACAGATGGTAGGTTTATGCCTTGTATGGTCAGTCTGATATTTATTTGGAATGCAAATATATAAGGAAGGAAGTCCAGCATCTGTTTAAATAGTTAGGTGTCCCAGTGGACATACCCCAGTAGCTGTTACTATATTAAATATCATCTTGTGCAACAGTGAATTGCCCCTTGCCCCACATCACTTTCAAATGTCTCCCATGATATAGGCATGGATGCAGGCTTTGCATCATGTAATGATTTTAAATTAGCTTCTTTTTACACATAAATTCATTTTTCTTAATTTTAACATGCACATGTGCTGAATTTTGAAGGATTTCAATTCTGTGACCAAGAAAGGGAACACTATGCTTTTTTTTTTATCTGTGACTGTCTCAAAAGTTGTTCACCATTTTAGAAAGGCACATCCCCAATGGCAAAGTACCCCATGGAATCTTAGTTTCCCCTGCAACACAACCGCACCAGTCAGAAATTGTAGCTTGTCACATTCATGGTGATTCTGAATGGGACTGGAAACATTTGAGTATTTCATTACAATCTGTAGTCATCATGGACAAACATCTATATGTTGAAATACATGTTGCTATATTATAATTTCTTTCCTTATTTGGCCTTTTTATTACAGTGAGGTACTCTGTTTAGTTACCTTTTGGTCACTGTGACAAAATACCTGAGAGCAACAACTTAAAGGAGGAAATATTTATTTGGGCTCATAGATTCAGAGGTTTCAGTCCATGCTTGGTTGGTTTCATTGTTTTGGGGCCTGTGGCGAGGCACAGAATTATGGTAGGAGGTGTGGCAAAGAAAAGCTTCTCACCTCAGGCTGCCTGGGAAGCAGAGAGAGAGAAAGGAGGGGCTGGGGACAAGATCAACCCTTCCAGGGCAGCTTACAGTGACCTACTTCCTCCAACGAGGCTCCACCTCCAGCAGTTTCCACCACCTCCCATAGTCCATTCAATTGTGAACACATCAATAGGTTAATCCATTGATGAGGGCAGAGACCTCATGATCCAATAGCTTCCCCAAAGCCCCACTCTGAACACCGCTACTTTGGGGATCAAGCCTTCAACACATGAAACTTTGGACATTCCAGATTCAAACCATAATTGGCATTATACTGATTTGTTGAAATTAGGCATATAGGTGATTTGTAGATATTTATTCCATATAAACTATGTGTCAATAAATATATCTATTATCAAAAGAGAATGTGGGGTCTGGTAGAAATGGAAAGATGGCTTTTAGATGACCCAGAAGTAGTTGGTAGCAGGATTTTAAGGTAAAGGAGCCTGAAGGTAGCAAGCATAGGTAGAGAAAAAGAAATATCTTTGTGACCATATTAGGATCCAAGTTTCATTCCAGGATAGTGAGTCTTGAAAAGCATAGGTCTACACCAGACCAGATTACAATGGTATGTAGTAATTACCAACCAGTACTTAAGAAGATACTTATTGAAATAACATGCACAACATTTAACATTTGCGAAGTGCTCATTCTCTGTACTGTGTCCCAAGTACTTTATTAACTCAGTTGATCTTCTTAACAACTCTCAGAGACAGAATTATGATCATTCCTACATTACAGACAGAAACTGAGGCATAGAGAAGGCAAGCAACTTGCCCAAGGATACTAGGCTATTGTGTGGTCAACATGGGATTGACACACATGGAACCTGGCTCTGTCTGCTCCTACCATGATCCTCTAGCAGTTGTGCAATCAGGTCAAAGCAACTACTCCTTCTGAAGGAGAAGGAAGAATAGAATGAGTAAATAAATTCAATTTCTCATTAGGTCCGGATATAAAAGTTTTCTTTAAATAGCTCCTTTATAGCTTCTTACATTACAATACAAGTTTAAAATACAGAAGAGTTCAAGTTTATCGTAAGAGTTATAGTACAGTACTTGAGATATGAATATGCTGCTTTCTATCTATGTAGCTCAGAGATTCTCAATTTATTCATCTACAAGGGGCATCAGTGTATCTATCCATAAAAAGTTATAGAGGATTAAAACAATGAAGTGTGCAAAGTGTTTGTCAAAGTGTAGGACACATGGTAAGTATAAATTAATGTTACCTCTTGCTATTATTTAGGGTAATTTATCACTAAAATTATCCTGAGACATAAATCATAAAGTCCCACTATAATTATCTATAAAACAAGCCCCAAACGAGTACTAATTCTGTTTGGTGGCTGCACTTAATCACTAACTTTAAATCATACTTACTTGCCTATCTTTCCAAATCAGAATGCCTCTAAAAAGAACAATATATACTGTTGTGACAGTTTTATGTCAATGCAGAAAACTGAAAATCTCATTCCGTTTTCCTCTGTAAATCAGTTTGTGGGTATCCCAAGTAATAGAGAAATAATGCCTTATATGTGACTTTCATAGACTGATAATACATATTCTATGTACAGCATTTTCATGACAACCCCATGAAGAAAGTGGTCAATATAATTTTTCCCATGTTACAAATCTAGAAAAGAGGCACAAAGTGGACTAAGGCCTTTTCCCAGAGTCACATAACTCTAGCAACTGAGTGGAACCAGAATTAGGTTTTTTCCTCCCTAAACCACAGGACTCCTGATTTCTGCCTTCGCAGTAAATGACTGCCCCGGGTTAGCATTTTTATCAGTACAGACATTCTCATACGTGTTCAGTAAAAGAGGAGGAAATCTGGGCCATGAAAAAGCCCTCTCAGACAATGGACATGAATTACCTGCCTTTGTTCTTTTGGGAGTGAGCTGGCCCTGTGGAATGGAACACATTTACTTGTGAAATGACTATGGACACTGAATTGTACTGCCGCTGTGAATTCTATGACATCACTATTTAAAATGACTCAGAAGGAAAGAGAAAGTTCTGTATTTGGCCATTAGATGGTGCTAGGAGAAGTTGAAAGAAAATAGTCTCAAAAGTTACTGATGTAATGAATCATAGGACTTGAAAGGGGTTCACTATATAATAGAGTCTACACCTCTCTCCCAGACAGGAGCACACCCAACCCATCATTAAAGAGTAAAACAGCTTCCAAAGCTACTCCATTATTCAGCTAATTATACTTCTGCTGAGATAGATGTCCTTTCTAATCACAACTTTGACTGCAGAGGGAGGAATTCTAAGATTCTACATAGGGATAGAAATGTGTTTCGCTTTGTAGTTTGCTGCAACTCACCTTTTGGGTCTTTATCAATGTATTTTTCAGCAGGATGTGTCAGATTGGAAGAGACTAGATGCCTGTTACAATGTATTAGCCCTAATAAATTGCATTATTAATTATTATGCATACAATGAGAAGTTCAAGAGATGAGTCGTAACAAGCATCACCCTTCCATGAACACTGTTATGTAACACACTTGATGAGGTAGTGTGCATTCTAGCTAACGCATCATGTTAGGGAGCTTTTATTTTCTAATACTGGTAGTAATGTTGCAAATCAAAAGTCAGTGCACAGCTCTGGACTTCTGTGAATATAAATGAAGAAAGCATTGAGCACTGCAAAAACTCTGTTTTTCTTTCACGACACTTATCATTTTGATGGTGTTTGATATCTGTCCACCACCAAGAGACTGGGAGAATGATTGTTTTGAAGTTCAACATCCTGCGTCTCTCAACACTGAACTAACTCTCTCTCAAGTGGATTTTTTAAAATGCAAAAATGAATGAATCAAAATCATGGTACAGAATACTTCTCTTTCACACAATGGGTTTATTCATGGAGCAGGTAGATAAGTTTTAGAATGTTTTTTTTTCAAGTCCTTGGGGATTGGACCCAGAGCCTCACATTTGCTAGGCAAGTACTTTACCACTGAGCTACTTGTCCAGTCCAGAATATATATGTATTTCTGGTGCTAGGGATAGAACGCAGAGCTTGTGCATGCAAGGCAAGCGCTCTACTACTTAGCCATCCCCGCTAAGTTTCAGAATGAATTTCTACCACCTGAATAACTAAATCCAGGAAGTTAATTGTGCTCTGAACTTTTCTTAACCCATTATTATAAGCCTCAAGTAAAGCCCCTAATGGCTTAAAAATAAAATGATTGGCCATTGCCGTAAAACTTTGTCATCTATTTTACAGCAAGCAATGTTTTCCAGGCATCTTATCAAGACTTTGGATTAACTCCTAATATTTCTGTGGCATAACACAGTGCTCCAAGAAGAACTTATATGGGGAAAAATACAGCAGTTGCTGCTTGGGTATGCCAAGCAGACAGAAGAATGATGTGGTTTCCCATGAACAGGCTATAGTAAGCAGCAGCTATTTTTTCTCGTTTTCAAGGAAATGAAGCAAGGCTATACTATCATTTTCTCAAAATTCTTTATTTGATTTTGGCTGTGACTAATTAATCTAGATATTCCTGGTTCACAGGCAGAGCTGTGAATTCTATGGAGAGGTCAGGGTGGGCAGGTGGTCAGGGAATTTGCATGATTCGGTGGTTTCCATGGGGTTCTGCCGGGTCTGCAATCACGTCTAAAATTCTCACCAGTAGATTATTCATTTGGGCTGAAGTATTTCCTATGGGGGGGGAATGTATGTTTGAGAGAAGAAAGTATGACAGCACTAATTAATTTATCAGATTAGCTAGCTCTGAGAAGCAGAGGCAAGATCTGGGAGCAGGTGAGGATCAAGGTTTAGGGTAGCAAGTAATCAAGCATGACACAGAAAGGCAAATCTCTATGAAACCCAGCGAAAGGGTATTCAGGGGGCCAGTGGGCAGCATAGAGCTGTCTGGTGCTGGAGAGGAGAAAGGATTAGTATTATCTTATTTGAAAATGATTTGGAGGTGCTGGTTCTGACTAAAGAATTCCATGGACTTTACCATAAACAATCAATAAATATTGATCAGACACAAAAGAGATGCCTGTTGATTTTGTCCATTCAATGTCACTCTTCCTTGGAGATCTGTGCTCCCCTATCTATGTGGACTCAGCGAAACTGCCAGTCACCACGCCCTGACTCCTACCCATTGCTGGTTGTTAGGTGCTAAATAGTGCTCCCATTCATAATTTATATGCTGAAGTCCTAAATGTACCTGGAAATAAGTCTGTATTTGTAAATAAGGCCTTTTTACAGAGGTGATTAAGGAATCGGGTGCGGTGGCACATGCTTCGAATCCCAGTACTTGAGAGGATGAGACAGGAGAATCCCAGATTTGAGGCCAGCCTCAGCAACTTAGTGAGACCCTCAGCAACTTAGCGAGCCCCTGTTCCAAAGTAAAAGATAAAACAGGGCTAGGGGTGTAGCTCAGAGGTAGAATGCCCCTGGGTTCAATCCCTAGTAACACATACACACACACACACACACACACACACACACACACACAATGACTAAGGTCAAGTGAGTTCATCAGAATAGGCCCTAATTCAGTATGGCTGGTGTCCTATGAAGAAGAGATTAGGATACAGAGATAAGAGACTGTGTGGGGACACAATGAGAAGGCCATCATCTGCAAGCCAAGGAGAGAGGTCTCAGAAGAAACGGAGCTAGCTGACACCCTAATCTTAGACTGTGTGTGTGTGTGTGTGTGTGTGTGTGTGTGTGGCACTAGGCATTGAACCCAGGGCATTCTACCTCCTAGCTACATCCCCAGCCCTATTTTTTATTTTTATTTTGAGACAGGGTCTCACTAGGTTGACGAGAGTCTCACTATTTGCTGAGGCTATCCTTGAACCTGCAATCCTCCTGTCTCAGCCTCCCAAGCACTGGGATTACAGGCGTTCACCACCATGCCTGGCTTTAATCTTGGACTTTCAGTCTCCAGAACTGTGATAACTAAATTTCTGTTGTTTAAACCACCCAGTCTGTGGTACTTTGTTATGGCAGCCCCAGCAAACTAATATATTGGTCATGTGAATAGTTTCAGACCAACCATTGGCAGGAGCCAGTCTCTAGTCACGGTGCTGACCAGGGAGGGCTGATGATGCACGTTAGTCTTTCAATTTGGAGGTGGAAGGGAAGCGTTTGTGTTTCAGAACTGGGAGCAGCTAGCAGCCGTCTTTCCTATCATGTGGAGAAAGCCCATCTACAGAAAGAATGAGGACAACACACAGAAAGAAGTCAAGCCGAGACCATCTTACAGAGAAAAGGGGGGGGAGGGAAAGAGAAGAAGAAGAAGAAAAGAAGAAGAAGAAGAAGAAGAAGAAGAAGAAGAAGAAGAAGAAAAGGAGGAGGAGGAGGAGAAGGAGGAGGGAGTTGGGAGGGCAGGGGAGGGGAAGAACGCCAGAGATTTTGTGACTTCGTCCCTGGAACTAGTTAAGCTTGAAAGCAGATCCACCTTGGATTTATTAATTAACCAACTAATTCCTTGTTTGCTTGCACTAGTTTAATTTGGAAAGGAACGAGTTCTCATCCAGACATATATCATACATATATTTCATTTGAGGTAGAGGCATATGGCAGTGAAAGGGCATCTAGGTGGCCAGTGGGTGGCATAGAGCTCTTTGGTGCTAAAGAGGAGAAAAGATTCATATTATCTTATTTGAAAATGATTTGGAGGTGCTGGTTCTGACTAAAGAATTGTATGAACTTTACCATAAACAATCACAAAGAAAGGATTTAGTCACCAGGGAATTCACAGTCTAGATGGAAATAAGAAATAATAGCAGAAAGCATTATATGTTAAATTACAAATCTCCAATGAGTGTCAGTGAAAATAAATGTTGGGAATGCAGATAAAAAGAGAAATCACATTTTGTTAGAGTGATCTAGAAAGAATGGTTACACGAAGAGAAGAATAGTCATTCTAAGTGGAAGATGTCAGGAAGGTATCCCTGGGGGCAACTAGGAGGAAGGAAAGAATGGGCAAAGGAGAGGACGAAAGAAGGAAGATCCTATCCTTTATTAACCAAAGCAACTCCAATTCTTAACGTGTTAGATGAGGCTCTTCTGTACGTTTCATCTTTTTAATGTTTAGAGCTTAAGAAAAATCTCCACCCAGCACCCACTGCCATCTAAATCAATGCTCTTTCTTTCTAAATCAATGCTCTTTCTTTCTGATTTGGGTTTTCTGGTCGTATTTCTCACATAAGCTTAGTATAGTATTTCTTTCACAGTGTCCATGTGTAAAGAAGCTAAAACACAATAGTCAGCAAGAAGTGACAGATTTATTTCCTCTACTCAAAATGCAGAACCATTATGGTGAAGAAACTGCCCAGAGAACTAATCTATAAGAAGTACTAAAACATCACTGGATAAGTGGAGAGAGAGACCTCTCACCATTGTCTTCCTGCTCCACCCTCTGGCAGCCAGCACCTGCCTTCTCCTCAAAAGAAATGGTGAACAAATATTTGAAGACCTTTGGGTTGAAATAGCACAAAAATCTGAGCCTACCTGGGACAATTACTTGTTTATCTCCAGGTATGCATGAAGATTAACCAACAGCGTGGGGAAGGGTTCAACCTGCCCTTTTCCATAGCAATGAGATGATCAGTCTCTTGGCTGCAAGAGTAACCACCTAGAAGCTATCACTATATCATGAAATTTATCAAGACTATATTAAGGTCTTTCTACCTTGCTTATGTAATTTCATAATAGTTCTCTGGTTCTTCTATAGATGCACTTAGCTTATTATCTAAAAAAATGGTCAATTATGACTTGGAGGAATGAGACAGTATTTCCTACGTCTCCTGCTCCTTTCTGTTCTCTGCCTCAGAGCATCAGCTCAATACTGAACTCATATTGGGCAAATGAACAAATCAGTCTAAGCATTGGCAAGACCCACAGATCACTGACAGGGCTCTCCTTCTACAACTCTGACCTTCTTAATTAGCATAACTTTTATTCAATTTTACCTCTAACATTCAAAAATATTAGAGTCAACATTATATACCACGGACTGTGACCATGCACTGAACTTGAGCAGTGAAAAAACAAAGTCCCACATTCAGGAAACATGGGTTCTTGTGGAGAGACACTCAGGTATACAGAACCTAGATACACTGCTACAATGGAAGCTTTTACATTTTCCAAATTTATCTACACAAATTAGGTAGACCTCACTTTGAAAACAGTGTTGAGTCGACGTCTAAAAAACCAACGGTATAAATTTTTAACATGAAATACGTACACATAACGTTCCTGGTAATTATCTCCAGGTCAGTGAATTTGGGGCACTTATTTTCTTCTTTGTTTTTTCACTTTAAAACTAATTTACTCAATTTGGAAAGAATGTGTCCTTGGCCTTTCCACTACGTTCTCTCAAGCCTATGATTGAAAGACAAATTAATGCTCTATTTCCCGGTGTCCAATTTGTCTAGCCCAACTGATGGCTGGATAAAACTTGAGGGAGACTCTCTTTTACAGACCGCATCCACGATATCAGCACACTCTGCTGGCTTTTCTTTTGAAATACATCCTGACCATGGAGAAGTGAGACTTCTCTACCTGTAGCAAATGAAACGAAGCATCAAGAACTGTAGTTTCATCAGCCTTCAAATCCATGGAAATTCCTTCTGGATTCTCCTATATTGTGGGTGCTAGGAGGAGTTCTTAACCTTTTTGTTGTTGTTGTTGTTGTTCTTGCTATGTATTTTCATAAATATTTTAGACATTGATTGAGAGAGGCTGCTTGAGGGGAACTAGCCAATTTTCTGGGAGATGGTGATTGAGCTGATAATTTCGGGAAATGTGATGGTTTTCTATTTTAGCATTGTGAGGAAGACATCCTAGGAAAAGAGAAGAGCACATTTGTGTGATTTACTACCAGGTTTATTGTGTATGAGCCATGAAACAGATTGAGGATTTTTCTATGGTTGGTGCTTTAAGGGATGGTGTGAAAGAAAACTATGAGTGTTGCAGGCAGTTGGAGGGAAGTATTTCAAGTGGCAGACAAAGCAGTTCAGGTTTGGTAAAGGGAAAAAAATGTGATTAAAAAAATGACTGACGGCCGGGCGTGGTGGCACACACTTGTAATCCCAGTACTTTGGGAGGCGGAGACCAGCCTCAGCTCTCTCTCTCTCTCTCTCTCTCTCTCTCTCTCTCTCTCTCTCTCCTTAGTG
>PVJS01058794.1:0-11682 GCA_004027185.1 Glis glis | reverse complement strand
TTTTTTTTTTTTTTTTTTTTTTTTTTTTTTTTTTTTTTTTTTTTTTTGCGGTACCGGCCCTATTTTTTATACTTTATTTTGAAACCGGGTCTCAAGAAGTTGCGGAGGGCCTCACGAAGTTGCGGAGGGCCTCACGAAGTTGCGGAGGGCCTCACTAGGTAGAGAGAGTGAGAGAGACAGGGAAAGAGAGAGAGAGAGAGTGCGCCCGCGCTGAGGCTGGCCGCGAACCCGGAGGACCCGGATCCTCCAGTCTCCGCCTCCCAAAGTACTGGGATTACAAGCGTGCGCCACCACGCCCGGACCTAGTGCATGCTTTTAATCCCAGTACTTGGGAAGCTGAGACAGGAGGATCTGGGTTCGCGGCCAGCCTCAGCTACTTAGTGAGACCCTCCGCAACTTAGCAAGACCCTGTTTCAAAATAAAGAATAAAAACTAGGGCTGGGGGTGTAGCGTGGAGGTAGAATGCCCCTGGGTTCAATCCCCAGTACTGCAAAAAAAAAAAAAAAAAAAAATATATATATATATATATATATTAATTTATTTATTTATTTAAAAAGGCTTTGTTGATTAAATGCTTGCTTCTGAAAATGGGGATGCCTTCCGCTCCAGCAGTGTGGACTGAGAACAGTGTCCATGCAGTTTCCCAAAAGGAGGTGACATTGCGGTCCCGGGCGTGAGTCTCAGCAAGATCTGAGCTGTGCCCCATTGTGGTTTTTAGATGTTTCACACAGGCCCGAAGTGACCAAGTGCTGAATCACTCTCTTTGTGGGTGGCAGAGCGGCGGAGTCAGCACCCGCCGTGTGTCTGGGGAGCCAGACAGATGCAGACAGGCCACTGTCCCCACGCTCCTGCTGGCTCCGCAAACCAGCCCTTCTTCCCAGGTCTGCTCGTCTGGATGCTGGCTGGTGACAGCGCCCCTCAAAGAGGCCTCTCTGTTTCGTTTTCTGGAGCATTTCCTTTTTTGTTTTGTTTTTGTTTTTGTTTTTTTGCAGTACTGGGGATTGAACCCAGGGGCATTCTACCTCCGAGCTACACCCCAGCCCTATTTTTTAATTCTTTATTTTATTTTATTTTATTTTATTTTTTGTGGTACCGGGGATTGAACCCAGGGGCGTTCTACCTCTGCGCTACACCCCCAGCCCTATTTTTTATCCTTTATTTTGAAACCGGATCTCACAAAGTTGCGGAGGGCCTCACTAAGTAGAGAGAGAGAGAGACAGAGACAGAGACAGAGACAGGGAGAGAGAGAGAGAGAGAGAGAGAGAGAGCGCTGAGGCTGGCCGTGAACCCAGATCCTCCAGTCTCCGCCTCCCAAAGTACTGGGATTACGATCGTGCGCCACCACACCCGGCTTATTCTTTATTTTGAAACAGGGCCTCACTAAGTAGCTGAGGCTGGCTGCAGACCTGCGATCCTCCTGTCTCAGCCTCCCAAGTACTGGGATTACAGGCGTGCGCCACCACGCCCGGCTTCCTTTTTTTTTAATACTTTCATTGGTGTATTGTAATTAAACATCATAGTGAGGTTCAAAGCCATACACACATACACGCACACGGCACTTGGTGCGTGTCCCTTCACATCCCACCCCGCTCCCGTCTTCTGCCTCCCGTGCGTGTTAGTGAGGTTGGTAGTGATGCTTCGTATACTGCTTCCTTCCTCGGTCCTCTTCTTCCCCTCCTCACCTCCCTCTCCCAGTCCCCTTCCACTAGTCTACTGGTCTCTCTCCTCATTTATGTGAAGTCCCCTTTTCTTTCCTATTTTCGCTCTTCGTTCCACATAGGAGAGAAAACATACAACCCTTGGCTTTTGGAGACTGGCTGATCTCACTTAGCATCATATTCTCTAGTTCCCCCCATTTTCCCGCACATGACGTAACCCTGTTCTTCTTCATGGCTGAGCGGAACTCCATGGTGTGTATACACCACATTTTCTTTCTCCATTCACCTGTGGGCGGACACCTCGGCTGGTTCCATGATGTGGCTGTTGTGAATTGTGCTGCTATATTTGTGCTGCTGTGTAGGGCGTTTCCTTTTAAAAGTGGACTGAATACTCCGAGCATCTCATCTAGGAGTGCGTCCAAACAGCTGAGATATACTCACTGCTGTCTTAGATGCCCTCTGGGTTTTTGTTGTATTTTGTGTATGTGTGTGTGTGTGTGGTACTGGGAATTGAACCCAGAGGCATTCTACCTCCAAGCTACACCCCCAGATTGATTTTATTTCTTATTTGGAAACAGGGTCTCACTAGGTTGCTGAGAGCCTCACTGATTTGCTGAGGCTGACCTGCAATCCTCCTGTCTCAGCCTCCCAAGCACTAGGATTACAAGCATGCGCCACCATGCCCAGCTTGCTCTCTGGTTTTTATAGTCAACTCTGAAGCTGCACATGGTGGCACAGGCCTATAATCCCAGCCACTGGGGAGGCTGAGATAGGAGGATCGCAGGTCTGAGGCCAGTGCACCATAACCTAGCAAGATCCTATTTCAAAATAAGAATAACGGCCGGGCGTGGTGGCGCATGCTTGTAATCCCAGTACTTTGGGAGGCGGAGACCGGAGGATCCGGGTTCGCGGCCAGCCTCAGCTCTCTCTCTCTCTCTCTCTCTCTCTCTCTCTCTCTCTCCTTAGTGAAGCCCTCCACAACTTTGTGAGACCCAGTGTCAAAATAAAGTATAAAAAATAGGGCTGGGGGTGTAGCGCGGAGGTAGAGTGCCCCTGGGTTCAATCCCCGGTACCGCAAAAAAAAAAAAAAAATAAGAATAACAAGGACTGGGGATATAGCTCAGAGGTAGAATGTCCCGGGGTTCAATCCCCAGGACCACATACCAAAAAATCATAATAAAATAAAATCTCAACAGAACAAAAATGATCATTTACAATAGTCATTACCAAACATTTTTTTTTCTATCCATAAAACCGAAATCACTAACCATCCCAGTCCTTCTGTTACTTACCAGGTGCAGGACTTCTTGCTTGTCACCTCGCTTCACTACTGTGAAATCACCCTTTTGTGGGAATAGATTAAATAATATTCCTGTTCACTGTACGTTCAAAAGTCATATTTATATTTTTGTATATTTCATCAAGTATTGAATGTAAATGAGAAATAAGTTTCCAAGTGATATTGCTACTGTTCTACATGGAGGGGGAGATAGATTATTTCAAAACTTTCTCCTAAGATGTGGAATAAATGAAAATGAACTAAATAGCAACGACCCCTTGATGAATTAATGAAAAGGACATTATGCCCCAAGGATTGAATTCCTCAGTGCTCATCTCGGGCTGCAAACAGTCAGGCTCTGTGGAAGACAGGGAGTCGTACAAATTGATTTGTACCATGAAAACCTCAAAAACTAGGAATGGAACCACTGCATGTCGCAGCCATACCACTCCTCAGTATCTTTCCAAAAGAATTAAAGTCAGGCCGGGAGTGGTGGCGCACGCTTGTAATCCCAGTACTTTGGGAGGCGGAGACTGGAGGATCCGGGTTTGCAGCCAGCCTCAGCGCGCTCGCTCTCTCTCTCTCTCTCTCTCTCTCTCTCTCCTTAGTGAGGCCCTCCACAACTTCGTGAGACCCAGTTTCAAAAATAAAGTATAAAAAATAGGGCCGGGGGTGTAGCGCGGAGGTAGAACGCCCCTGGGTTCAATCCCCGGTACCGCAAAAAAAAAAAAAAAGAATTAAAGTCAGAATACTATCGCAATACATGCACACCCATGTTATAGCAGCCCAGTTCACAAGAGCCAAACTATGGAAGCAGCCTCGGCGTCTGTCAACAGATGATAGATAACGAAAATGTGGTATATACACACGATGTAATTTTACTCTGCTATGAAGAAGAACAAGATTATGTCATTTGCAGGAAAACGGGTGGAACTAGGGAACATTATGCTAAGTGAGATCAGCCAGTCTCAGAAAGTCAAGGGTCGTAGGTTTTCACTCACATGTGGAAGCTAGAGAGAAAATAGGAAAGAAAAGGGACATCACATAAGTGAGGAGAAATCAGCTGAAAAGTGGAAGGGGAGCCGGGTGTGGTGGCGCACGCTTGTAATCCCAGTACCTGGGAGGCTGAGACAGGAGGATCCGGGTTCGCCGCCAGCCTCAGCTACTTAGTGAAGCTCTCCGCAACTTTGTGAGACCCAGTTTCAAAATTAAGTATAAAAAATAGGGCCAGGGGTGTAGCTCAGAGGTAAAACACCCCTGGGTTCAATCCCTAGTACCGCAAAAAAAAAAAAAAGAAAAGAAAAAAGTGGAAGGGGACTGGGGGAGGGAGGTGAGGAGGGGGAAAGGGAGGCTTGATGAAGGAAACAGTTCAAATAACGATGCCAATTGGTCATGAAGGTCTCAGTACCAATGTCACTAACGCCTGCGGGGAGGGTGGGGGAGCGGGGTGGCGTGTGGCGGGAAGCACACCAAGTGCTGTGTGAATGTATGTTTCTATCACCTTGAACCTCACTATGGTGTATAATTACAATGCAGCAATAAAAGTATATTTTAAAAATAGAAATAAAATTGGTTGGCCAAGTCTAAGTGTCCATCTACTAAGGGTAAGACAGGGAAACCAAAAAGAACTCCTAAGGCTGAGATGAGAATCCGGTGAGACAGGGGACCGTGTCCAGTGTCCGGGTCCGGTCCCTCCATGTGCATGGTCTTCTGTGAGTCTCCACCTTCCCCAAGCATGGGCAAGTGTTAGCAAAGCTCAGAAAGCACAAAAGATGTTGTGAAACGTCCGTCTGAATGAGATCTGTCTGTTGTGTGTGAAGTACCACAAATTAACAGAATTGCCCAAAGGATTAAAGGTAAATATGGGACTGCATATTTCTGTTCATAAGATGCCAGTAATCTAACACAAGCATCAGATGATTTAAGTTCAGGTCACTTTCGCCAGGCACGGTGGCACACACCTGTCATCCCAGTACTTGGAAGGCTGAGACAGGAGGATCACAGGTTTGAGGCCAGCCTGGGCAACTTAGTGAAACCTTCAGCAACTTAGTGAGATCCTATTTCAAAATTAAAAAAATAAAACAGGAGATGGGCGTGGTGGTGCATGCTTGTAATCCCAGTACTTGGGAGGCTGAGACCAGAGGATCCGGGTTCGTGGCCAACCTCAGCTACTTAGGGAGGCCCTCTGCAATGTAGTGAGACCCTGTTTCAAAATAAAGAATAAAAAAATAGGGCTAGGGGTATAGCTCGGAGGTAGAATGCCCCTGGGTTCAATCCCCAGTACTGCAAAAAATAATAATAATAATAAAATTAAAAATAAAAAAGGGCTGGGGATGTAGCTCCATGGTAGAATGACCCTGGATCAAATTCCCAGTACTAAAAAACAAACAAACAAACAAAAAAAAAAAAGTAGAATGAATGCCTATTAAAATGTGATGAGGAGCTGGGCATGGGTGGCACAAGCTTGTAATCCTAGTACTTGGGAGGCTGAGACAGGAGGATTGCAGGTTGCCAGCCTCAGCTACTTAGTGAGGCCCTCCACAACTTAGTGAGACCCTGTTTCAAAATAAAGAATAAAAAATAGGGCTTCAGGTG
Organism: Glis glis; assembly: GCA_004027185.1. Taxonomy (NCBI): domain Eukaryota; kingdom Metazoa; phylum Chordata; class Mammalia; order Rodentia; family Gliridae; genus Glis; species Glis glis. The sequence goes on along the minus strand of PVJS01058794.1, from coordinate 6,150 downwards.
TAGCTCGGAGGTAGAATGCCCCAGGGTTCCCTCCCCAGTACCACCAAAAAAAATAAAATGTGATGAGATCAAAGACTAGATAAAGACAAAGGTCTGGGTTGCGCAGGGGGCCTGGGCGCTGTGGCAGGAGCTAATCCACCCTGATCTCTCTCAGGTATTTAATAATGTATTCCTGCTGGCGTGTTGACCCTCTGGACCGACCCACCTTTTCGGTGTTGCGGCTACAGCTGGAAAAGCTCTTAGAGAGCTTGCCTGATGTGCAGGACACAGCAGACATCATCTACATCAACACCCAGGTGCTGGGGAGTGGCGAGGACCTGCCCAAGGGGCCACCGCTGGCTCAGCTGGACATGAACATCGACCCGGACTCCATCATTGCTTCCTGCACCCCCCGCGCCACCATCAGCGTGGTCACGGCGGAAGTGCACGAGAACAGACCTCAGGAGGAGAGGTACATCCTGAACGGCAGCAGCGAGGAGTGGGAGGATCTGGCTTTGGCCCCCACTGCTGCGGACACAGCCGGAAGGAATGGCGTGTCGCCAGAGGACAGACTTGCAGGGAATGGGGTCTCCTGGTCCTACTGCCCCACGCTGCCCTTGGGGAGCCCGGCGCCAGATGAACTTCTGTTTGCTGATGATTCCTCGAGAGACTCGGTAGTCCTGGTGTGAGGAGGGCTCAGTGGACACGTGCGGAAATCACATGAATTCTCCTGGCTTCAGAGGGTCCGATGATGCGTGATGTTTGGGTTATTTGTATTCCTTGACAAACTCCATGGCCCAAAGCACCCTGATGAATGTTTTTGACTAAGTCTTCATTAAAAATCCATAATAGGCTGGGCGTGGTGGCACACGCTTGTAATCCCAGTACTTGGGAGGCTGAGACAGGAGGATCGCAGGTGTGAGGCCAGCCTCAGCAACTTAGCACGGCCCTATTTCAAAATTAAAAAAAAAAAATTACAGGGCTGGGGAGGGTGTGGCTTGAAGGTAGAATGCCCCTGAGTTCAATGTCTAGTACCAAAATAAAATAGAATACGTAATAGGGATGGGCGTGGTGGTACATACCTGTATCCCAGCCACTGGGGAGGCTGAGGCAGAAGGATCACAAGTTTGAGGCCAGCCTGGGCAATTTAGCAAAACCATGTCTCAACATAAAGAATAAAAAAAGGGCTGGGGATGTATTTCAGTGGAAAAATGCCCCTGAGTTCAATCTCCAGTCTCACACACACACACACATACAATAGGGCCAGGCACAGTGACCATGCCTGTAATCCCAGTACTCAAGAGGCTAAGGCAGGAGGATTGCAAATTTGAGACCAGCCCAGGCAACTTAGCAAGACCCTATCTTAAAATAAAAAATAAAAAGGGATGGAGGTGTAGTTCAGTGGTAGAATGCCCCTGGGTTCAATCCCCCGTACCACCACCACCACAAAAACACATAACAGGGCTGTGGGTGGACCTCAGCGGTAGTGCGTGTGCTTAGCATGCACAGGGCCCTGGGTGTCATCCCCAGCACCACAAAAAAAAAAAAGAAAAATACATAATATATATTTATTTAAAGAGAATATATATGTATATGGTGAAGAGACAGGATATTATATTTTAATAAAAGATGACTTATTTCACTGATATTGCAGATCTTAAAATTTAAGCTTCAGCTATTTCTCAAGGAAAACATTTGTACAGAGTCAGAGTTGTTTTTGAAAGTTCTTTTCTCTTCCATGACCGTTGGATGTAAAAATATTTGTAAAATGAAATGCCATGTTTGACTTTGATTCTGGTCTTCACGAGAAATCTAATATGCCTATGTAAGTTGTGTTTGATAAGAGCGATTTGTTCAATATGAAAATTTTATAGCTGATTTATTTTCCGATATGCCTTCCTAATAAAATATGAATGAGGAAGGATGCGTGGAAGTTGCTTCAGATTCGGGAAGAGTGGTCACGGCAGCCTCCGTGCCTTTCCAGAGAGATCCCCTTCATGGCTCCTCACGGCAGTCTCTCTGACCGTTGCATTTTATTTTATTTTATTATTTTATTTTATTTTATTATTTTTTATTTTATTTTCTGTGGTACTGGGGATTGAACCCAGGGGCATTCTACCTCCAAGCTACACCCTCAGTCCTATTTTATTTTTATTTTTGAGACAGGGCTGATGGAGTCGCACTGCTTGCTAAGGCTGTCCTCGAACCTGCGATCCTCCTGTCTCAGCCTCCCAAGTACTGGGATTACAAGCCTGTGCCACCACGCCCGGCTGACCGTTGCTTTTTAGAAATATGGAAAAACCAGCTGGGTGTGGTGGCGCACGCCTGTAATCCAGCACTTGGGAGGCTGAGACAGGAGGATCTCAGCAACTTAGTGAGACCCTGTTGCAAAATAAAAAAGGGCCCAGTACTTGGGAAGCTGAGACAGGAGGATCGCAAGTAGTGAGACTCATCAACCTAGTAAGACCCTGTTTCAAAATAAAAATAAAATCAGGCCAGGTGTGGTGGCGCACGCTTGTAATCCCAGTACTTTGGGAGGCGGAGACCGGAGGAACCGGGTTCGCGGCCAGCCTCAGCTCTCTCTCTCCCTGTCTCTCTCTCTCTCTCTCTCTCTCTCTCTCTCTCTCTTTCTCTCTCTCTCTACCTAGTGAGGCCCTCCGCAACTTTGTGAGACCCGGTTTCAAAATAAAGTATAAAAAAAATAGGGCCGGGGGTGTAGCTTGGAGGTAGAACGCCCCTGGGTTCAATCCCCGGTACCGCAAAAAAAAAAATAAAAAATAAAGCATTGATGAATACAGTGTGATTGGAAAGCTCTGAACTGGGCTAGGAGCGTCTGACAGGTGACGCACTTCCCTGGCTGGGAGGTGTAGCTTCAGGGGACAGGCATGGGCTGCACAGCTCAGTGTCCCTGAGTTCTCAAGCCGGCCCTGCTGCTCTAACACCTGTCGCTTACTGAGTGCTTATCCTTGTTTCCAGCACTCTCTGTGAACTGTCCTGTCGAATCTGTGCATCATTATACCATGGGTCTCCATGCCATCGTCATGTCTGGACCAAGAGACGGAGGCAAGGAGGGATTGAGTAACCTGCTGATGGCCCATATCCAGGCAGGAGTAGGGCCAGAATTTAGAACATCTGATCGTGCATCTGAGTTGAGTCAGCTTGGCGTTACTACCACAAAATACCGCAGGCAGAAAACTTATAAAGACAAAAGGTTTATTTAGCCAAAGTCAGGCACTCTGATAAAGGTGGCCGATGGCGATGGCAGAAGCACATGTTAGGGCCAGTGCTAACATCACCAGCCAGGAGGCAGAGAGGGAAAGAGGACAGACCGGTGTCCCACAGTCCCCCGGGGACATGCCCCCAACGACCTAAGGCCCCGCATCCCACAGGTTCGCCACCTCCCAGTAATGCCAGCCTGAGGACCAAGCCTGGAGTGCTGGACACGTGGGGACATTGATCCAAACCGTAACAGCGTGACCGAATCCCAGTCCCTGCCTCATGTGCCGAATCAAATAATTAGGACAGCCAGGTATGGTGGCACATACTTGTAATCCCAGTACTTGCGAGGCTGAGACAGGAGGATCGCAGGTTTGCAGCCAGCCTCAGCTACTTAGTGAGGCCCTCCGCAACGTACTGAGACCCTGTTTCCAAATAAAGAATAAAAAAATAGGGCTGGAGGTGTAGCTCAGAGGTAGAATGCCCCTGGGTTCAATCCCTACTACTGCAAAAAAAAAAAAAAAAAAAAAAATTGGGACAAACCTTTGGGAAGAAGGAAAAAGAAATTTATTGATTTGCTAGCAAATCAGAGAAGCCAGTGAACTTAAGAGTTCAGAACCAAACCCTGGATTCTCCCCGAACAAAGGAATCAGTCTCTTTTAAGAGTTTGCTCTTCGGAGCCGGGCGTGGTGGCGCACGCTTGTAATCCCAGTACTTTGGGAGGCAGAGACCGGAGGATCCAGGTTCGCGGTCGGCCTCAGCTCTCTCTCTGTCTCTCTGTCTCTCTCTCCCTCTCTCTACTTAGTGAGGCCCTCCGCAACTTCGTGAGACCCGGTTTCAAAATAAAGTATAAAAAATAGGGCTGGGGGTGTAGCACGGAGGTAGAATGCCCCTGGGTTCAATCCCCGGTACCGCAAAAAAAAAAAAAAAAAGAGTTTGCTCTTCGGGGGCACGTGGGCTTGTCAGAAGAGACACAATTCATGTCTATGTTGTTCTTGAGTTAAGTTCTTTCTCAGATTCACAGGTGTCCAGTCTTCACTCCTTTGGTCAGTAAACTGCTAAGAGCCTGTTACTTGTTAACAAAGAGAAAAGAAAACAGGGCAGGAGGAAAAGAGTGGAAGAAAATGTCAGCTTTGAAACAGGCCATCTGTGAGCTGCCAGGGTCGGAATGAAGCTGCCCTTACAGTCGGGGTCTACCCCAGAGCCTCTCACCCTTTCTATTTTATTTAATAAACACGTAGCTGTCCCTTACGATGTGCCAGGCATCGCACTCATTTAATCCTCATAACAACCCTACCAGGTAGCTCTCCTGTTACCCGGGCTCCACAGATGGGCAGGCTGACGGTGGAAGACGCCAACTTCCTGTAGGGCGGCAGACTGACGCAGTCAACCGAAGAGCTGCCCCTTACCCCTTGGGATGGCAGGCCTGGAGCCACTGGCATCCTAGAACTGTCTACTCCCCACTCCTGAGCAGGTGCACCCTCCTGAGCAGGCTCTTAGGGGCCAGCGTCTACACAGAGTCCAGGGATGCAGCCCGCCACAGCCCGGGTCCTAGCCCCGGCTGCCAATCCAGGTATCCAGTCTCCAGGTGAGCCTGCCCCTCTGTTCCTGTGAAATATTCCATATGAAAAAGGTCTGGAGGGTTTGAAAAGAATCTGTGTTGTTATAAGAAATGCCAGGATTACACTTTATTAGTGAAGGGGGGGACGGGGACACTGGTAAGTCCTGTAAAGATAACTTATACCATTATGTACTTCGGAGGCTGAGACAGGAGGATTGCAGGTTTGAGGGCAGCTGTAGCAACTTAGCGAGACCCTTAGTGACTTAGCAAGACCCTGTTTCAAACTAAAAAATATAAAGGGCTGGGGGGGTAGACTAGGTGGTAGAAGACCCCTGGGTTCAATCCCCAGTACCAAAATTAATTAACTAATCATTAAAATCGACCTGAGAACTATAGATCTACAGGGCTCTTCTGGGCCACGTTTGCATGCTTAAAATTTTGGAAAGAATTCACTTCAAACCATCCTGTACTATCTTCTGAGCATCAGCTGAAAATAACTTTTCCTGCTCCGGGTTGTATGAACTCAAATTACTTTTGTAAGTGGCTTTTCTGGGCAAAAGTGGGAGGAAGAAAACAGGAAGAAACAAGAGGGGTCATTGTCCTCGGCTGAGCTGGGACTAGGGCTGGCCAGGTCAAGAGGACAAGGAAATGAACAAATACCAGAAAGACCGGTGGCCTGCAGGTTGACATTTGCTCTGCCTGATGACACCTGTCCTGCCTCCCTTCCTTCCTTCCTTCTTTCTTTTCTTTTCTTTTCTTTTCTTTTCTTTTCTTTCTTTTCTTTTTTCTCTCCTTTTCTTTTATTTTTTGCCTTTCTTAGTGAGAGGAGAAGTAAGGACCAGAACAACTCCTTTGAGAAATCAAAGCGTTCTGCCCCAAGAGCAGGGTCACATGACCAGAGGCAGGGACTGGCCGGGTCGATCCTGCCAGGTCTCCTTGGGCAGTACTAGGCAGATCCCTTGACTTCCCTCAAGCGCAAGTTCCCTCAAGTGTACAGCAGAGAAAACAGGGCCTTCTCCTCCAACACACTGCGCAGAGGGCCGAGGCAAGGCTTTGAAAGAACTGCCTACTTGCTAGAGGATTTTCCCGATTGGAGGCTTTGTCCCTACTGCAGTCCAAACCCTCCCACCTTTGTCCTAGTACAGATCTCCCTGTGTTATCAGGTCCCTCCAAAATAACATCAACTCACTCCCAAGTAAAACTAAGAAAGGCTCAGGGGCAGAGTGTGGGAGGCCCTGGGTTCAACTCCCAGCACCAAAAACAAATTAATTAAAAGAGAGAGAGAGGCCGGGCATGGTGGCGCATGCTTGTAATACCAGTACTTTGGGAGGCGGAGACCGGAGGATCTGGGTTCTCGGCCAGCCTCAGCTCTCTCTCTCTCTCTCTTTCTTTCT
>PVJS01058793.1:0-11671 GCA_004027185.1 Glis glis | reverse complement strand
AGGAAACCCGGCGTGCTTCTGTGCTGTCCCCGCCGGCCTGCCGCCCCCGCCCCGCGCCCGGCGCCCGGCGCCCCTGCCTCGCGCCCGATGGTGAGCAGTGTGTTGTGCCGCTGCGTGGCCTCCCCGCCGCCGGACGCCGCCGCCGCCGCCTCGTCGCCCGCCTCGTCGCCCGCCTCGTCGCCGTCGTCCGTGGGGGACCCGTGCGGCGGCGCCGTCTGCGGGGGCCCGGACCACCGGCTGCGCCTGTGGAGCCTATTCCAGACGCTCGACGTCAACCGCGACGGCGGTCTCTGTGTCAACGACCTGGCGGTGGGGCTGCGGCGCCTGGGACTGCACCGCACCGAGGGCGAGCTCCGGGTAGGTTGCTCGCGTCGTCGGCGCAGGCGGGGAGGGAGCCCCCGGGAGGTCCGGTGACAGGTCGCGGCCGCTGGGCTGGTCTGAAGTTCCAGCTTCTTCTGGCAGCCCCTGGGAGCCGGGCAGGTCTGGGTGGACGGCCCCGTGGACTGGGCGGGACCCCTGGGGTTGAAAGATAGTGCCCCTGATTGACAGACGGACACCCCATTTACGCCCTCTGGGAGTGGGACTCCTTTGGGCGTTTGGGCTAGGAAGAAAGGCTCGTTGTGGGCACAGCTGACCGCCCTCTGGGCCTTCTGATAAGCGCTAAGCCCCTTTCCGCTTGGGCTTTCCCCGAAGTAGAAGGCAAAGTCTCAGGAGAGTGCTTTTGTCACCTCCTGACCAAGGCTTAGCTTGTCACCACCACCACTCCCCCCGCCCCCCTTGACGGGTCCCTCTATCCATTTCCAGCGGCACCCCCACCTCCTTTTTTTCCTGTCGTTTCCATGCCACCGTCGGCCCTGATCTGGTTCCTCAGAAGCATGTGGGAGTCAGAAAAAAAAGGGAACTGGGGTTTCAGCAGATCTGTGTGGATGTGGGTGGCGAGGACTGACAGTTCTGGTGTAGGCTCACCCCCTTTGCTCCTCCAGAACACGGGGTCACGACTCTTTGCAGGGCTGGAGTGTGGATGGAGTGAAAGGATCTGGGGGAGATGCTTTCTAAAAGTAATTGTGTTAGCCTAAGAAGAGAGATTGTTAGTCTTGCCCTGGAGTGGGCCCACGGCCAAGGTCGGGTGGAGGGGGCCAGAGAAATGGCCATCTCTGGGCCTGCCGGAAAGAGAACTGCCGTCCTTTCTGTATCAGCTGCTCAGAGCAGTGCCTTTTTCTTCCCCTTCTGTCTCTTGTGGTATGTTTTTCAGTTTGACTTAGTAGCTGTAGCTACCCTTTCCCCAAGTATTTCTTTTTGTTGTTGTTAACCTGATTTGCACACCTAGAGCAGCACTATGGAGTGAGCACTTTACCTAGTCACCTGATTTCAAAGTTAGTTTGGTCCATTTGTACATACAACAATTAGGGAACCCCATAGCCAAGTAGGGAGAAAATCTGGTAAAATGCCAGTGAATTAAGCTAATTTGCAGGTCGGGTGGGTATACCTCAGGTGTTTTTAACTCATGTCCAAGATAATCTTGGATCAGCATCCAAGGTATTTAACCTACTTAGGATCTGCCTAGGAAGACCAAGGGTAACCCTGTGCAATGTGGGGTTAAGTCCAAGAGATTTAGAAACAAATTCCTTCACCCCCCAGTCCTTAGAGACAAGTTAAAAAATAATATTTTAAGTCAGATTTACACAAAAGAGTGTCATGAGCTGGAGATTTTCCCATAAGTATCTAATGACTAAATCACTTGAAATGACTGGTGGGCTAAACTGGGAGGGTATGGGCCCAGGTGAACCTTTCTGCTCTTAGGAACCTACTTCCTGGGCTCGCACAGCCCCACACATTAAGGACATCTGGCTGCAGGAGTGTATTCAGTGTTTACACCAGGCTTTGTGCCTCGACAGGAGTCACAAGTTCTGGCGATTCCTGGCACATCTGATATTGATCCTAATCAATTTTTTGGCAGTGAGTTTGTCTAAGGGCAAATAAGGAGAAAGTGGTCATTCTTAGTGCTGAAAGAAAAACTTTTGTGTGTGTGTGGTACTGAGGATTGAACCCAGGGGCACTCTACCTCTGAGCTATACCTCCAGCCCTTTTTATTTTTTGTTTTGAAACAGGGTAACGCTAGGTTGCTGAGAGTCTCACTTCATTGCTGAGGCTGTTCTTGAGTCTGTGATCTTCCTGTCTCAGCCTCCCAAATACTGTGACTACAGGCAGGTGCCACCATGCCCAGCAAGAAAAACTTTTTGATTAACCAAAGGGAGCCTAGCCCCTTAGGGTCATCTTGGTTCCAAAATCTCTGACTCTGATCTAAATTCTGTGATATGAAACTTGTGTGCACGTGTGCTGTGGATCAAATCCAGGGCTTGATCATGCTATTTATTTATTTATTTTTGGTACTGGGGAGTGAACTCAGAGGCAATCTACCTCTGAGCTACACCCCCAGCCCTATTTTCTATTCTTTATTTTGAAACAGGGTCTCACTAAATTGCAGAGGGCCTCACTAAGTAGCTGAGGCTGACTGTGAACCTGCAATCCTCCAGTCTCAGCCTCCCAAGTACTGGGATTACAAGTGTACAGCACCAAGCCGGGCGTGGTGGCGCAGGTTTGTAATCCCAGTATTTGGGAGGTGGAGACTGGAGGATCCGGATTCGCCACCAGCCTCAGCTACTCAGTGAGGCTTTCTGCAACTTCGTGAGACCCAGTTTCAAAATAAAGTACAAAAAATAGGGCCGGGGGTGTAGCTCAGAGGTAGAACACCCCTGGGTTCAATCCCCGGTACCGAAGGGGAAAAAAAAAAAAACAAGTGTACAACACCATGCCAGGCTTTATTTTTTATTTTGAAACAGTGTCTCACTAGGTTGATGAGTCTCACTACTTGCTAAGGCGGTCCTCGAACCTGAGATCCTTCTGTCTCAGCCTCCCAAGTAATGGGATTACAAGTGTGTGCCACCACACCTGGCATTGATCATACTTTAAAATAATCCTGCTGGGCACGGTGGTGCAGGACTATAATCCTAGTACTTGGGAGGCTGAGACAAAAGGATCGCAGGTTCAAGGCCAGCCTCAGCGACTTATCGAGATCCTGTTTTAAAATAAAAATGGCTGGGGATGTAGCTCAGAGGTAGAATGCCCCTGGGTTTAATCTCTGGTACCACAAATAAAATAAAATAAAATAAAAAGGGCCGAGGATGGGGGTAGATCGGAGATAGGATGCCCTTGAGTTCATTCTCCAGTATAAAAAAATAAAATTTTTTTTCCAGTACTGGGGATGGAATCCAGGGGTACTCTACTGTTGAATTATATCACCAGTCCTTCTTATTTTTTATTTTGAGATGCTCTCCCTGAGTTGTTCAGGATGGCCTTAAACTTGCAGTCTTCCTGCCTTGGCCTCCTGAGTCACTGGGATTGCAGGTGTGTGCCTCCAAGCCTGGCTGAAACAATTCTTTTTTATTCTTTTGAGAGGTGGGTTTAGCATGGACTCTATTTCTACAACTCTGTCAGCCTTTGAATAAGTTAAATTGTTACACAGCTTTGAGAGAGAAATTAGCAGTTATTTGTTTTATTAGTTTCTTACCTACAAAGGAGCCCAAATTAGTCCCTGGGCAATGTTTTATGTATCAGAGAGAAAATCTGCCTTTTTGTAAATAACTGGGTAATAGGAAGACACCCTGTCTCTGTACCCCCATACCACTTCCTGTTGAATTACCATTAGTACTTGTGCCTACAGAAAAAGTAGAGCTGTAGTTTTGCAGAACTGTCAGGAGCAGAAAGAGAACTTGGGGGCCCTTGGGTTAGAAGTGGGCCTCCACCATGGGAACAGGTGTTGAAAACACAGTACATGTTGGACTGCTTCCTCTGACCCAAGTGAGACCAGTCTGAGAGACAGGGTTTGCACAGGAACCAGCTGTGTGTGCTTATCAGTGGGTGATGGGTGAACCCAGGCCATGTGACTCCACAGAGCCTCCTGCTTGCTTCTTAACAGCCTGGGGTCAAGTTTTCTTTAAAAATAATCCAGCAAGTTTTGTGGTGTGCCTTTGTTTCAGAAGAGACTGAGACAGAGAAAAATTACTTAAAATGGAAACGGGCAGAGAAACCCATGGCAGCCAGCCAGGGAAATTTTCTTTGTAAAGGGCATGTGAACAAGAAGCCCGTCCTGGGACAAAAGGGAAGGGTTTATTAAAGAAAGAAAAAAGATGACGACATGGTAGTGACTTGGGGAGATGAGACTCAGCCCGAGCTATTTATAGCATTGACTATTTTGGGCATTTTCATATGACCAAACAAAATCTGTCTTAAAACAAATTTAAAACATAGGTTAGAACTGGGGCAGCCAATTAGAGGAAGAAAGCAAGCTGTGTTACATGTAAACAGTTGTCTCCCCAGCTGAGAGGCCTGTGGGCTCTCAAGCGCTGGTGTTTGGTGCAGGTGAACATTCTAGACGATGCTGTGGTGTGTGTGCTGATTTAGAAACTTGCTTGCACACTGTCTAGTTTGAGCCCCCTAATGAGACAGTAGAATGATTTTACCCCTTTTACAAGGGAAGGATTCAAAAAGATGATGAGGTTGGGCATGGTGGCACACACCCGTAGTCCCAGCTACTCAGGAGGCCAAGGCAGGAGGATCCTTGAGCCTGGGAGTTGGAGCCCAACCTGGGCAGCACAGTGAGACCCTGTCCCCCCAAAAAACACAATGAAGTCAGGCATGGTGGCGCACGCCTGTAATCCCAATATTTGGGAGTGTGAGACAGAAGGATTGCAGGTTCAAGGCCAGCCTCAGCAATTTAGCAAGGCCCTCAGCAACTTAGCAAGACTCTGTTTCAAAATAAAAAGGGTTGGGGGTATAGCTCAGAGATAAAACACCCCTGGGTTCAATCCCTAGTACCAAAACAAACAAACAAACAAACAAGAAACCCACAGTGAAACAACCTCAAAAGTCATTTGGCCACTAGGGAATTAGAGCAGAGATGGGGTTGGAACCATCTAGTTCCTGCTCTAAATCTACTGGTTGTTTTCTTTTTTCTTTTTTTTTTTTTTTTTTTTTTTTTTTTTGCGGTACCGGGGATTGAACCCAGGGGCGTTCTACCTCCGCGCTACACCCCCGGCCCTATTTTTTATACTTTATTTTGAAACCAGGTCTCACGAAGTTGCGGAGGGCCTCACTAAGTAGAGAGAGAGACAGACAGAGAGAGAGAGAGATAGAGAGAGCAAGCGAGCGAGCTGAGGCTGTCCGCGAACCCGGATCCTCCGGTCTCCGCCTCCCAAAGTACTGGGATTACAAGCGTGCGCCACCACGCCCGGCTTCTACTGGTTGTTTTCTTTTGTGGTACTGGGGATAGAACCCCCACCAGGCCCTCTACCACTGAGCTATATCCCCAGCACCCCCCCTTTTTCTTTTTTTTTTTTGTGTGATACTGGCGATTGAACCCAGAGGCAATCTACCTCAGAGCTATACCCCCAGCCCTATTTTATTTTTTTTATTTTGAAACAGGATCTCACTAGGTTGATCAGTCTCACTACTTGTTGAGGCTGGCTTTGAACCTGCGATCCTCCTGTCTCAGCCTACCAAGTACTGGGATTACAGGCATGCGCCACCACACCTGGCACCCCCCCTTTCTTTTTGTGGTAGGAACTCAGGGCCCAGGCACATGTAGTTCTACCCCGAGCTACATCTCTAGCCTGAGAAATCCATTTAGAACCACATCTTTTGTTCCCAAAGTACAGGTTTCAAGATTACTCAGTGCTTCCCGACCAAAGCATGAGAATTCACCCCCCCCACGTCTCTCCTTGACCCAGGCAATGTACACATGAGGCAATCCCTGTTGACTTCAAATGATTGAATGGAAGATCGGTTATGTCAAGTTGGTATTGCTTCACCAGACAGTACTGTTGAACTCTATACCTTTTTCATATTTGGCTGTTCGTGGGGGGGGATATTTGCCAAAAATAAGCAAATTTAGATAAGACAGTTACAGAAGAAAGAGCCTTTTTCATAGAAAAGGGATAGGCATCATTTGTAATAGCGAAGTGGCGCATCAGGAAAGAGCCGTGCAGTTTGCAGATTGTATTCAGCTCATTTATTAAGCTGATTGTGCTATATCGTTGAAAAAATTGGTTCCTGGCTCAAAGTGATGATCATGGAGCAAACTAGAAGATAAGTTTAAAAATGAGCCAGGCGCCATGGCATGTGCTTGTAATCCAGCTACTCAAGAGGCTGAGGCAGGAGGATTGCAAGTTCAAGGCCAGCCTGGGCAACTTAGTGAGACCATGTCTCAAAATAAAAAAAATAGAAAGGGGTAGCAGAGCACCCCTAAGTTCCATTCCCAGGACCAAACACACAAAGAGTTGATATTTGGAAATGTAGAGTCTGGTACCCTGATCCTGATCCTAAGACCAAGTAATAAGTAAAAATATACCTAAGTCTCCGGTACTTGGGAAGCTGAGACATGAGGATCACAGGTTTGAGGACGGCCTCAGCAAGTAGTGAGACTCAGCAACCTAGTGAGACCCTGTTTCAAAAACAAAAAAATAGAAGGGGGTGGGGGTATAGCTCAAAGGTAGAATACCCCTGGGTTCAATCCCCAGTACCACTAAAAAAAAAAAAGCATATACTTAAGTCCATCCAATCTGAAGCTTTAGTCAGATGAATTCCTTTGATGTTCATAGTCATTAATTGTTGAAGTCTCACAGAAACCACAGGGGAATGAGGCAAGCATATTTTTGCTGGTATTCATTTCTAGTCTAAATATTACCATGGGATGAGATCAGCCAGCAGAGCTGTATTTATGTAAAACTAGTCTCATTACACAAAGTCTGCAGGCTTTTGTTTGGTGTGTGTGTGTGTGTGTGTGTGTGTGTGTGTGTGTGTGATACTGAGGAGTGAACCCAGGGGCATTCTACCTCTTAGCTACACCCCCAGTCCCAATTTTTATTTTTTGTTTTGAAACAGGGTCTCACTAGGTTGCTGAGAATCTCACTACTTGCTGAGGCTGTCCTCAAACCTGTGATTCTCCTGTCTTAGCCTCCCAAGTACTGGGATTGCAGGTGTGCACCACCATGCCCAGCTCAGACTTTATTTATTTATTTTTTTGTGGTACTGGGGACTGAACCCAGAGGCACCCCAGCCCTATTTTATTTCTATTTTGAAACAGGGTCTCACTAAGTTGCTAAGTTGCTGAGGCTGGTTGGAAACCTGCGATCCTCCTGTCTCAGCCTCCCAAGTACTGGGATTACAAGTGCTTGCCACCATGCTGGCTTTCAGACTTTATTTTTAACCATGGGATTTCATCTTGGAAGAGTCACTGGCCACCATAGTTCCCCTGGTCACCAGCCAGCCTTCCACCAGTGTGGGATCCTTCCTTGGTGGCACCCTTCAGGGGTGGCCATCCACCCTGTTCTGTTGTCGTCCTAACTGGGTTATTGGTTCTTTGTTATCTGAAATCTGTCATCTTGCATCTGTTATTCATGTACCCTGAGGCCGTTTAAGAATCTGAAAATCAGGCGGTGATGCACCCCTGTAATCCCAGGATTTGGGAGGCTGAGACAGGAGGATCCCAGGTTCAAGGCCAGCCTCAGCAATTTAGCAAGGCTCTCAGCAATTTAGTGAGACCCTGTTTCCAAATAAAAAATAAAATAGGGCTGGGGGTATAACTCAGAGGTAGAATGCCCCTGGGTTCATTCCCCAGCACCCCTCCCCCTAAACAAAAAAGAATCTGAAAACCTAAACCAGGAGTGTGGTATAAGCCTGTAATCCCAGTACTTAGGAGGCTGAGACAGGAGGGTCACAGGTTCAAAGCCAGCCTCAGCAATTAATGAGACCCTGTTTCAAAATAAAGGAGCCATGCATGGTAGCGCACATCTCTAATCCCAGTACTTGGGAGGCTGAGACAGGAGGATCACAGGTTCAAGGATAGCCTTAGTAAGTAGTGAGACTCTCATCAACCTAGCAAGACCCTGTTTCAAAAATAAAAATAGCTGGGCGTGGTGGCACACGCTTGTAATCCTAGTACTTGGGAGGCTGAGACCGGAGGATCTGGGTTCGTGGCCAGCCTCAGCTACTTAGTGAGGCCCTCCAGAACTTCATGAGACCCGGTTTCAAAATAAAGTATAAAAAAAAATAGGGCCGGGGGTGTAGCTCAGAGGTAGAACGCCCCTGGGTTCCATCCCCGGTACTGAAAGAAAAAAAAAATAGGGGTGGGGGTGTAGCTTGGAGGTAGAATGCCCCTGGATTCAATCTCCAGTATTGCAAAAATAAATAAATAAAATAAAAAATAAATGAAATAAAAAATTTAAAAAGGTCTAGGGGTATAGCTCCAAGGTAGGATGTCCCTGGGTTCAACCCTACTACCCCTCCTCCAAAGGAAAAAAAAATCTGAAAACCTGCCCTTTTATCTTCCTATGATCTCTGCTGCTGCTAAAAGCAGTAGTTGGTGTCATGCACATCTCTCATGGTGCCTGGCCGTATCCTTTACAGCCCCCTGGGCTGAGAGGACAGTGTGCCATGGGAGGTAACAGTGCAGACTTTGCTAAGGCTCAACTAGGCAAAAGGGTCAGTCAACAAAAGATCATGCTATTTATTGATCCGTCTGTATGAAAGTCCAGAATAAGAGCACCCAGAGAGGTAGGGCGTGGGGTATGGAGAGAGAGTAATGTGATACAGAAGGGCTGGGGTCTTTTTGAGGTGATGAGAACATTCTCAGGTTGACCATGGTGATGGTGCACCTGTCTAGGAAGATACTGAAAACCACTAACTGCATTTTATTTTTTTATTTTTATTTTTATTTTTATTTTTATTTTATTTTTGCAGTACTGGGGATTGAACCCAGGGGCATTTTACCTCTGAGCTACACCCCCAGCCCTATTTTTTATTCTTTATTTTGAAACAGGGTCTCACTAAGTTGCAGAGGGCCTCACCAAGTAGCTGAAGCTGGCTGCGAACCCGGATCCTCCTGTCTCAGCCTCCCAAGTACTGGGATGACAAGCATGCGCCACCACGCCCAGCTTAACTGTGCACTTTAAATGCGTGATTTCTGTGGTGTGTGACCTGGGTTCAAAAGTGCCTGCCACTTGCTTGCTAGCTGTGTGAACTTAAACTGACTCACTCTACAAGTCTCACCTTTTTTAAAATCTTTTTATTATTTTGGTTCTGGGGATTGAAGCCAGGGGCATTCTACCTCTGAGCTACACCCCAAGCCCTTTTTATTTTGAAACAAGGTCTCGCTGAGTTGCTAAGACTGGCCTCAAACCGGTGATCCTCTTGTCTCAGCCTCCCGAGTACTAGGATTACAGGTGTGCACCACCACGCCCTGCTTCAGAGCCTAGGATTTTGACTGCAGCTCAACACATACTGCCTCATTGCTTCTATGGCTATGGGTACTTGACCTTAGAACTTAACGCTTATTTTCAGTTTTATGGCATGGAACATGGCTAGATACAATATAGCATTTTAAGGCCCCTGATGGTGCTCTGGAACCAGCGACTCAACAGATAAGCACCCTATTCCTAAAAATGGGATATAAAAGACTCGACACAATACCTGAAAAAAAGTTATCATAAAGATGCATTTTCCTTTAAAGTAAATGAATGACAAACGTAGGTCAGAAGGAGCTGCCTGCCGGCTTCACGCTCCTGGCTGGGTTTTCCCCTGAAGCAGCGGGTGAGTCATGGCTCATTCTCTGCAGGGACAGTGGGAAAACGAGGTGGCAGCTGTTCCTGCTGGTACTTGAAGCTTTCCACATTGTCCCATCAACCCCTGGCCACAGCCTTTCCTCCAGCCCTCCTCCCTGCTGGGGTCTCATGGGACTCTTCTTATTCTTACCAAAATATAAAGCAAAGCAAACTCAAAACCACTGAAATGTCAGTGGTGGAGAAGAAGTGGGGAGAAGGTAGCTTTGCTCTCTGCGCTGCCAGGCCTCGTGCATGCCAGGCAGGCAATCTGCCATTGAGCCACACTCCCAGCTGGAGAGGGTAGTTTAGATCACCGAGAATCAGAGCAAGCTGCTAAACCCTCAGCTGTAGCTCTGATACTACTGAATCCTCCTAGTGGTGTGCAATGACACACGCCTGTAATCTTGGTACTTGTGAGGCTGAGATGTGAGGATCGCCGGTTCAAAGCCAGCCTCAGCAATTTAGTGAGACCCTTGGCAACTTAACAAGACCCTGTTTCAAAATAAAAAGGGCTGGGGGTGCAGCTCAGAGGAAGAATGCCCTGGGTTCAGTCCCCAGTACCAAAAAAAAATCCTGCTGATGGGCTACAGCGCCCACCTTAACTGACCTTGTTGGCCCTTTGCCCGTCCCACACGCCCAAACCCTGCTGTTGTGTTTGGTTAATGCCTTATGGTTGAGTTTGAATCCATAGGATGTTAGAACCGGGATGCTTTCAAGGTGTGTCCAGTTCAGTCCCCACATTTTGCAGGCCAGGGAGCTTAAACGTCTTGTCCAGAGTTGAACAAAGACTTTGTAGGGAGCCTTAGGGAGAAAGATAGGGTCGTGTAGCATCCCATAGTCATGCATTGGGATACAGCCCATTTTGTTTTCATTAATATGTTGAGCATATTCTTTTTTTTTTTTTTTTCTGGAGTCTCCTCTAACTAATGGAAGGAGGAAATACAGGATCAGGAAGATAAATAGTTCTATAGTTTCTTTTCTGAATTGTTTCCAAGAGCTGGTTCAGTTTAAACCAGTCATTCTTACACAGAATTTTCCCAGCTGCCCTCACACCCCGCACAGCTATCTGTCTATCTGCTGAAGGCAGCTGCTGGGAGGGCTCCCCTCTTCCTGCCCTTGACCCTGTAGGCTGGAGCAGTGCAGAGCCAGTGGCTGGGGAGAGTTAAGGGGATACTAATTCTTGATCTTAGTTTTTGTTTTGTTTGTGGAACTGGGGATTGAACCCAGGGGCATTCTACCTCCAAGTTACACCCTTAGCCCTATTTTTTATTCTTTATTTTGCAACAGGGCCTCACTAAGTTGCAAAGGGCCTCACTAAGTAGCTGAGGCTGGCTGCGAACCTGTGATCCTGCGCTCCTCCTGTCTCAGCCCAATCCTGTACTGGGATTACAAGCATGTACTCTTAGTTTTAAGAGATGGGGTTTTAGCAGGGCATGGTAGCACGCACCTGTAATCCTAGTACTAGGGAGGCCGAGACAGGAGGATCACAGATTCAAGGCTGGCTTCAGCAACTTAGTGAGACCCTGTTCCAAAATAAAAAGTAAAATGAGGTCAAATGCCCCTGGGCTCAATCCTCAGTACCACAAAAAAAAAAAAAAAAAAAAAAAAGAGAGAGAGAGAGAGAGATTTAGATGGAGTCTTATTATGTTGCCTAGGCTGGGCTCCAACTCCTGGGCTCTATTGAGCATCCTGTCTCAGTCTCCTGACTACAGGTGCCTACCCCTGTGCCCAACCCAGCTTGATCTCAATTTGCAATCTCAAAATCAGTTTTAAGAAGCTGAAAACAAGGCCGGGCGTGGTGGCGCACACTTGTAATCCCAGTACTTTGGGAGGCGGAGACCGGAGGATCCGGGTTCGCGGCCAGCCTCAGCTCTCTCTCTCTCTCTTTCCCTGTCTCTCTCTCTCTCTCTTTCCCTGTCTCTCTCTCTCTCTCTCTCTCTCTCTCTACCTACCTACCTACCTACCTAGTGAGGCCCTCCGCAACATCGTGAGACCCGGTTTCAAAATAAAGCATA
>PVJS01058792.1:0-11685 GCA_004027185.1 Glis glis | reverse complement strand
ATCTCACATTTATAATAACTACACTGCACAACGTATGAGGAGAGCACCAGTATGCGAGCGATCTCACATTTATAATAACTACACTGCACAGCGTATGAGGAGAGCACCAGTATGCGAGCGACCTCACATTTATAATAACTACACTGCACAGCGTATGAGGAGAGCACCAGTATGCGAGCGATCTCACATTTATAACAACTACACTGCGCAACGTATGAGGAGAGCACCAGTATGCGAGCGATCTCACATTTATAATAACTACACTGCACAGCTATTGAGGAGAGCACCAGTATGCGAGCGATCTCACATTTATAACAACTACACTGCACAACGTATGAGGAGAGCACCAGTATGCGAGCGATCTCACATTTATAACAACTACACTGCGCAACGTATGAGGAGAGCACCAGTATGTGAGCGATCTCACATTTACAAACCCTTGAGTCCTAAGCTTCACTTTGTCCTGTCTGCCCGATGGGCACTGCTGGGCACGGGGCATCTGAGCTCAAACAGGTGGGAGCCAGGGCATGTGGACCCTGCTGAGACCCTCCACCAGCTGGAAAATGTGCTCTGCCCCTCGGGGCTGGAATTCTCTTGCAGCTGTTGATGGGCCCCTCGAAGGCAGAGAGAGGGAAAGGGGAAGTATACAAGAGAAGACAAGACGGTGGCGGTGAGGACGGAAGGACAACGTGAGAGCGGACTCTTCCTCGGGCTCCAAGTTAAGAAGCGAAGCACTCACATACTTGAAGAAGGAAGCGCCAGCTCGTCTCCTGAAGGGACAGGAGGCTAGCTGTGACCTGGCTTAGTAAACTCTCTTCTTCATTTGTCTATTCATTCAAAACCACATGAGGAGGCAGGCGTGATGGTGCATGCCTGTCATCCCAGTGTTTGGGAGACAGGAAGAGCACAGGTTCAAGCCTCGGCAATTTAGTGAGACACTGTTTAAAAAAAAATACAGCTGGGGGTGCAGCTTGAAGGTAGGACCCCCTGGGTTTAATCCCCAGTACCACAAAACAACAACGACAAATCACAGGGAGGATTTCTGTACTCTTGGGCACTTTGCTGAGGTCCTGGGCACAGCAGAACGAATCATGCTAACGGCACACAGGGAACTTCCATACACAGCGGTGTGACGACATCTATCAACACAAACCTGTGTATGAAAGAAAAAATCCACAGTGTTCTATGACAGCAGGGGGAAAGGCAGTCTTTTGGGGGGGGGGGTACTGGGGATTGAACCCAGGGGCATTCTACCTCTGAGCTACACCCCCAGCCCTTTTTATTTTTATTTGGAAACAGGGTCTCACTAAGTTGCTGAGAGCCTCACTAAGTTGTTGAGGCTGTCCTTGAACCTGTGATCCTCCCGTCTCAGCTCCCAAGTACTGGGATTACAAGTGTGCACCACCATGCCCAGCTCCAAAGCCCTTAATAGTATCTCTTTTAATCCTTCCATTTTCTAATTATTACCTACAGCAACAATCGAAAATGGTAAGCCAGGCATGGTGGCACACACCTGTAATCTCAATACTTGGGAGGCTGAGACAGAGGAAGCACAGGTTCGAGGTCAGCCTCAGCATCTTAGTGAGGTCCCCAGCAACCTAGTAAGACCCTGATTCAAAATAAAATAGGCTAGGAGGTGTAGCTCAGAGGTAGAATGTCCCTGAGTTCAATCCCCAGTAACACACAGACACACAGACAGATACACAGACACACACAGACACACACACAGACACACACACACACACACAGACACACACACACACACACACACAAAGGGAGGAGGCGGAGAATAAGGAGGATAAAAAAGAACAAGCAAGCAAGCAAATGGTACAACCACAGACTCAAAGAAGCACACAATAAAGTCCAGGGTCGAGCACAACAGCAGGAAGGTGGCGCTTGGCTTCTCAGGGTGGCTGCGGGGAGGGGGCTGGTCCAAGACCAGAAAGTCCAGGGTCTCCCCTCTGTCCCACCACAGAAAACCTGAAACCTTCAGGCCCGCTCCTCAGGGGACTGCTGGCTGTGAGGAGGGTAAAACCACAACAAAGAACATGAGGGAAAGCGTTCTGAAAGGAAGTAATGAAGTGCTCTACCCAGTGAGAGGACAGCTGCTATTATCATCTGAGACGGTCAACAGCTCCTTTATTAACCACAGATGACTCAACTCTGCTGCTGCTCCAAGAAGTGCTCCTGACGCGCCCGTCCTCCCACATCTGCAGCGACTCAGGGTCCAAGTCAACGAGGCTGCTCAGCCTGCATCTCGGGTGACAGGACTAAGGCGATTTCAAAGGAAATACCAAGCAAAAGCACCCTTGATTCTAATCTCAGACCCGCAAGGCTTTCTCCATGGTCTTTAACATAAAACAGCACACTCCCATATGATTTTGCCCTGCTGTTTAAAAAAAAAATACCAAATACAGCAATTTAAGACGAAAGCTACTCATCAGTAACACACGTCCAAGTCCTCAAATGAAAGCCTCTAAAAAAAGTTACTCCCAAGCAGGAATTACTTAATACTCCTGCCCAGGTTACTGGTTTCCTATAGCAGCCTACCCTGAAAATAAAATACTATAATGGGGTACGAAATAAAAAGCAAAATACTATCACTGTATACATTAAATCCGCAATGTAAAAATGTAAGCAGAAATGTGGAGTCTTCCAACATCACCATTTTCAGCCAAACTTTCACCTTCCTTTCAGCCAAACCAAATGTAGTTTAAGATGGAGTTACAAGCCGAGTGAGGTGACACATGCCTGTCACCCCAGAACTTGGGAGGCTCAGACAGATTGTGGGTTTGAGGTCAGCCTCAGCAATTTAGCAAGACCTGTTTATTTTTTAAGATGAAAAATAAAAACAGGCTGGGGGTGTAGCTTGGAGGTAGAATGCCCCTGGGTTCAATCCCCAATACCAGGGGAAAAGAGAGACAGACAGACAGACAGACAGACAGAGATCCTCAGGATCCCCTACAATCCAACCACAGAACCAAGTGCTGACTGGGCACTCAATTGCCCGCAGCGGGAGACAAGGGGACACTTGTCACTGTGCATAACTGCACCCTGTGCAATACCTGCTTCACTCCAAGGGTTTAGAAATACTTTTCAGAGAGCCGGGTGTGGTGGCCCACGCTTGTAATCCCAGTTCTTGGGAGGCTGACACCAGAGGATCCGGGTTCCTGGCCAGCCTCAGCTACTTAGGTAGGGAGGCCCTCTGCAACTTAGTGAGACCCTGTTTCAAAATAAAGAATAAAAAAATAGGGCTGGGGGTGTAGCTTGGAGGTAGAATGCCCCTGGGTTCAATCCCCAGTACCGCAAAAAAAAAAAAAAAAAGAAATATCTTTCAGAGACAACAAATTAAAAGCCTGCCAGGAAAAACCATCCCCTAGGACAGCAAGATGGCACAGAGTGACTTTTCAAAAGGGCGAGAGCAGTGTAACTTTCTCCATCTGACTTGACGCATGTAAGTGAATCGCCTTTAAAACAGTTATTAAAATTTGTTTAACCGCCCCATCCAACGTCTCTGCTTGAGATGCAAACCTGGATGACATGCAGCCTCTCAGAACACTTCAACGCGGGGTCGAAGCTAGCAGAAAGACCCAAGTCCAGGCGGCGAGGCCATGAGCAACGCGCTCTCTAGTGGAGTTTCCTGTTCACTTGGCAGTCTGAGGATTCCTCCTTTGCAAGGAAGGAAAACATTTAGACGATGTTTTTTTTTCCCCTTTTCTTTTTCTTTTTGGTATTTGAGATTAAACCCAGGGACATTTTACCTCCAAGCTAGACCCTCAGCCCTTTTTATTTTCTTTGTTTTGAAACAGGGTCTTGTTAAGTTGCTGAGGTTGGCCTTGAACCTGCGATCCTCCTGTCTCAGCCTCCCTGGGAGCACAGGTGTGTGCCCACCTGGCTTTAAATCATGATTCTTAAGACAGAAGCTGCGTCTTTGCACTGCTATGAATTCTATGCTTTTCACTCTACACTATTGGTGAAACTTAGCAATTTCTAGCCAATAGATTATAAGACAGCTTAGACTTAACAAATGCCCTGTAACTGCAAAAGTAGATTTATTTTCATAAATACTGTGAACATAACAGAGAAAAATTATAAGCACAGGAAATAAACACCGCCAAGCCTTTGCTCTCTGCACCTCCCCCTCTCCTGGCCTTTGAAGGTAGCATTAATGTTCAGACATCTACAAGTCTCATAACTTCTCCCATCCTAATGCAATTAACACTCATGGCGCTTATTTTCTTAAGCTTCATCCATGATTTTCAGTTACCAAAGCCACTATAAAATAGCTTGCGTATTTTATTTGCTAGTGAAGCAGCAATAATTACAAACACTTTTCAAAACATTTGAGAACAGCCTACCTCTCCCAGTAGTCATGGCTGTCGGTGATCTTGGTACCAAATACAAACACTGCTCTGAAAGCTATACCTGCTCACAGCAGCTTAAGCATCGGCACACTCTCCACCCACGAGCTTCTTCCACGCTAGCCAAGCCAGCTCCAACGAGGACTACCACCCTATTCCAAAATAAAAGCCCAGGCTGCGGAGACTGTGCACATACACTCATTTTTCAAAAGGACGAGAGCGGCCTAACTTTCTCTGACTTGACTCATGTGAGACAGGCATCTTTAAAACAGTCAATTATTTTTAACTAACTGCCTGATATTCCCCCTTCAAGAAACAGAATATCCATAACATAAATCTTAAATCCAAAAAATAAAAAGCAATCTTATTTCCACATAGAAAATAGGCTGTTAAGGCTTACATTAAAGTGGGATCAGAAACAGTACCCTCCAGGCTGTCTTAGGGGGACTTCTTAGAGAGCTCCACACATCTTCCCACCTTGTAACCCATTATCCATGGATCTGCGACTAGGGAAATACTTTCCTGAGACACTGAACCACAATCCCAAACACTGCAAGATGCAGAGACTAATAAAGAAGCAGGGGAGGGGTGAGAAGCGGATTCGAGCACCTAATCCACTCTTCACAAGGGCTGCTTTAAGGGCTGTGTGTGCACAGATAATAATGGGCTGGCTTCTTAATAAAGACTCGTCTTTTTTTTTTTTTTTTTTTTTGCAGTACTGGGAATTGAACCCAGGGGCATTCTACCTCTGGGCTACACCCCCATCCCTATTTTTTATTCTTTATTTTGAAGCAGGGTCTCACTAAGTTGCAAAGGGCCTCACTAAGTAGCTGAGGCTGGCCAGGAACCTGGATCCTCCGGTCTCAGCCTCGCAAGTACTGGGATTACAAGTGTGCACCACCACACCGGCTTAAAGACTCGTCTTTAAATGCAAGCTTTGTCCTTGCTGTACCTGGCAGTAATTCAGCCCTCACCTAACACAATTAATCACTGTCCATTTGTTCTTAGAGTTGCACAGGCATTTCTCATTTTCAACAAAGTATAAATATCTATAATAGTGTTCAAGTCACAAGCATTTTGAGTGTGAAAAGATGAGGCAGGATGCATTTTGAAGCAATAAGATACCCTAGGTGTGCTTCATGTCTGCGGGCGCCTAAGTTCCTGATTATCTGACACCTCATTGGTAGTTCAAGCTTTAGAGAAGTGTTTCATCTTTTTCTTCTGCTACAAATTATGGAATTTTCATAGAGCTGAGTGACATGATGCTTTCTATCTTTTCTATAAACATGTTAGCTTTGCTTTAAGCAGATCAAAGCATGTATATTTTTTAACCAATTTAAGTCCCTGGGTCTCACTTCAATCATATCCAATTAGAGATCATTAAGTGGTTACAGATAAAGAACACTAACTACTCCGTAATTTCTGGCTCTTTCATTCTCGAAATCCAATTCTCCCATGAGCATAGGCACATCTACATGATTTAAAACTTACACAGAAAATGATTTTCTTTTTTGAAACCCCTGGGTGGAAAAACTGTAATTTTTGTTTCAAGGGGTTTGCTAATTATATGGCGATGGAGAAGAGAAAAACATCTATAGAGCAACATATTTTTAACTCCCATATTCTTGCCACTCAAAGCTACCAGGCCTCTGGGTAACCTAGCAACAAGGAGGACGCCTACAGATGAAGTGCTTTATTACAGACAGAAAGCCCATCTCACACTGCTGCTCAGCTGCTGTTACATTGCTACTCTAATCACAATTATATTATACTTTAAAAAATTACCCATGGGTTTCATATGAATGTAATCAACTGAACTCACAGAACAACATAATTTTGAGTATGTCAATAAATACGACCCAGGATGAAGCCCATGTATTCCTTAAGAGCACGGCCATTACACTAATAGTTTCTTCCCATCTATCGCAAACCCAGAGCTTTGATTTCTGATGCAAAGTGTATTACTGCTCACAAAAATAAACAAATTGAACAACAAAATTTTGGTGTACTTTTGTACACCAAAAAACACTATAAAAGAGTGAGAAGATAGCAGGGCATGGCGGCACGCACGTGTAATCCCAGTACTTGGGAGGCTGAGACAGGAAGATTGCAGGGGTTTTTTTGTTTTGTTTTGTTTTGTTTTGAGGTACTGGGGATGGAACCCAGGGACGTTCTACCTCTGAGCTACACTCCCAGGCCTATTTTTTTTAATTTTTTACTTTGAAACAGGGTCTCACTAAGAAGCTGAGGTTGGCCGCAAACCTGCAATCCTCCTGTCTCAGCCTCCCAAGTACTGGGATTATAAGCATGTGCCACCACACCCAGCAGGATCACAGGTTTGAGGACAGTCTCAGCAATTTAGGCCCTCCTCAACTTAGTGAATCCCTGTTTCAAAATAAAAAATAAAAAATAAAGGGCTGGGGATGTAGCTCAGAGATAGAATGCCCTGGGTTCAATGCCCAGTACCAAAACCAAAACAAAGAAAATAACACATAGAATGGGGAGAGATATCTGCAAATCATCTGCTAAGAGTCTGTAGGGAGAAGATATAAAGAACTTGCACAGCTCAACAGCAAAAGACAAATAACCCCATCGAAAAATGGGCAAAGGACTAGAGTAGAGATTTTCCCAAGAAAGATCTACAAACAGCCAACAAGACACAAATATAGGTTCAACATCATTCATCATCAGGGAAATGAAAATCGAAATCACAACTAGATCCCACTTTACCAACTAGGACAACTATAATAAAAAAAGAGAAACCAACAAGGTCCTGTAAGAATGTGGAGAGCCTGGAAATTGCTAGTGGGAATATAAAATATGGTAGAGCCACGGTGGAAAACACTTTGGTAGCTCCTTAGTATGTTAAACAGCATTACCACATCCCTGGGCAGCTGCACTCCTCTGTATACAGCATAGACTCAACAGAACTGAAAGGAGGTGTTCAAACAAAAACTTGTTCACAAGTGTTCAAAGTAGCACTAACCCGAGTGGCTCTCGGTGGATAAACAGTTCTACATATCTACGCATTTAATAAAAATGATGGAGCTATACACGAGTTATGTGAATTCTATCTCAATAAAGTAGCTTTTTCAAAAGAGCATTATTGTCCATTTACAGAAAGTGTACATTATATCTTAAATGCATATCTCCACAGTAACCTGAAACTCTCAAAATACAAAACCAGTTTCCCAGCCCTATTTTTTATTCTTCATTTTGAAACAGGGTCTCACTAAGTTGCGGAGGGCCTCACTAAGTAGCTGACACTGGTTGCGAACCCGGATCCTCCGGTCTCAGCCTCCCAAGTACTGGGATTACAAGCGTGCGCCACCACACCCGGCTACTTTTTTTCCTTTGAACAAAATGTTGGCTATAACAACTTAAATAGTAATACTACAGTGATACTGGGTGTGGACCTGAGACGGCACCAGCAGCACCCGATCTACAGTCGAGAAGGATCTCTGGTTGCTACATAGCCAGGGAAGCAGAGAAGCAAGGACACTGATGGGAGTCTGCCCCGGAGCCGGGGTAAGACCCACTGCTAAGGAAGACAGGAGCTGGGAAGGTGAGAAGGAGGATGCCTTAGAAAGGAACGCCCCCAGATGAGCTAATGGCTCAGTGTGGGTTACGGAACACAGTCAGTGTGACTGCCCTCTTCTGGCGGAAAGCAGTGAGTGCAGGTTAAGTTGTAAGATCTGGTAACCCTTACTAAGGTCTCCAGAGTCCAGCCGCTCCGGAAGAGCCGAGCAGTGAAGAGGCAGCGGCGGAACCTGCTGCTTCTACTTACCATTTGCAGACTGTATCATGTTGCCAGACTTCTGGACTTCATCAAATTTTGTGAAAATGACATTCAATCTGTATGAAAACAAAAATATATATAGACTATTAATCATCTTTGTTCAGTTATTAAACACTAATGTGAAGTTGAGCCCCTTCCAACAAAATTATAAATGATACAAATCCACCCAATAAAAACAGTAACTGCATCAATAACAATATCCAACAATAATGAGCACCTATCAAGGGGCTGAGTGCTGGGGTAAAGGCGCAAAGATCACACTTAATCCCCACCGTGACTTCATGAAGACTATCATCACCACATCCCACAGATAAGGAAATCACCGCCCCGTGCCTTACTGATGGGACACAATCAGTGCGGTGGAGATCCCAGCCCTGTTCTCAGATGTTATATTAAATATGACACCTACACAAAATGAATACATGATAAAAGGTGTATACTTCTATTTCTTTCTAAGCATGGGCTGTCAGTTACTCTGGATAAAGCTTTTTAAAATGCACTAATATTACACTACAAAGGCTTTTCCATGACTTATGCTTAATCACAGTTATAAATAATTTCTCTAGAAACACATGTGGTGATGCAGTCTTCAGCCCAAGAGGTCTGCCTGACATTTAGTTTCTACTAAGGGATCATTTCACCGTGGCATTTAAATCGAAGCACAACTCCTGAATCAGTCAAAATACTCCCTCCTAGTGACACTGAAAATGAGAAGGCTGGGCACGGCATTAACTCCCAGAAAAGTTACAAGAGGCTTTCCCCACAAAGAAGAAAAGTGAGTCACTTGCAGGGAAACGGGCGGGACTACAGAATACTATGCTGAGTTCAGCCAGTCTCGGAAAGTCACGGGTCGTACGTTTTCTCTCCTGTGTGAAAGCTAGAATGAGAACAGGAAAGGACGCCGGGTGTGGGGGCGCACTCCTGGACCCTGGTACTTGGGAGGCTGAGAGTGGAGGATCGCAGGTTCCAGACCAGCCTCGGCAACTTAGCGAGACCCTGCTTCAAAGTAAAAAATAAAATCAGGCTAGGGGTGTAGCTCAGAGGGAGAATGCTCCTGGATTCGGTTCCCAGTACCACAAAAAATTTAAAAAAATACAAAAGAAAATAGGAAACAAAGGGACGAGCAAAAGAGGAGAGAGCAGTAGAACAGTGGAGGGGACTGGAGAGGAACATGGAGGGGAAAGTGAGGCGTGAGGAAGGACCAGTTCCGGAGGGTCAGTCCACACGTGAAGGTATCACCGACACGCATGGGGAGGGAGGAGGAGGGAGGGGGCAGGTGATGGAGGCAAACACCAAGTGATGTGTATTTATGTCTCACTTCAAATCTCACTAGGATGTATAATTACAATGAACCAATAAAAGGTCCCCAAGCAACACAGGTCACTGGACTAGTGTCAAGGCTGAGGTTCCAAAGCAAAGTGCTTTGCATTCAAACCCTGGCCGCGCGTTTCTGGAGCCAGATCAGTCATACAGTACTTCCTCACACACCATCCTGCCCTAAATGTTTCTTTTCCACCAAAACAAAAGCTCCCCTCTGGGGGGGGTCATCCATATTCTCTTTTTCTTGGGGGGGGATACTAGGGATTGAATCCAGGGGCATTCTACCTTCAAACTACATCCCCAGCCCTTTTTCTTTTTTTGGTACCGATGATTGAACCCAGGGGCATTCTACCTCCGAGCTACACCCTCAGCCCTATTTTTCATTCTTTATTTTTAAACAGGATCTAAGTTGCGGAGGGCCTCACTAAGTAGCTGAGGTTGGCTGGGAACCTGTAATCCTCCTGTTTCAGCCTCCCAAGTACTGGGATTACAAGCGTGTGCCACTACACCAGGCTTCCCAGCACTTTTTTGAAAAAGGGTCTCACTAAGTTGCTGAGGCTGGCCTTGAACCTGTGATCCACCTTTCTCAGTCTTCCAAATGCTGGGATTACAGGCATGCACCACCATGCCCAGCTGGGGGCCATATTCTTTTCATGTCTGTACCATGCACTGAACCATGAGAGTTATGTCGCAGTGGTAGAGAACTGGGGCCTGACCCTACCCTGACTTCACTCTGGAATATTTAGATATTCCACGCATTCTAGGTTTAGTTCATTCATTCAACAAATACTTGAGGGTCCATTATGTGTCCAGCACCAAGCTAGCTAGATGTTGAATAGGTAATGTTCCTATCCTCTGGAGCTTAAATTCTAAGTACCAGGAAAGCCAAAGATACGTATCCACAGAACGAAGAGGAGGAGCCGGCCTCTCCCTCCCACCCTACACATGCTACTGATAATCCTCTCAAGCCATCTGCTCGTCCACGCCCAGATACAGCCACAGAATCTCCCAGCATCGCTCCAGGCAGCACTAGCGATTCAAGAGGACACAGATGAAAGCCCAGTCACCACAGCAGGACCACACCTGCGCCGAACGCGGACTCACGTTCCAGTCCAGCACTCACACCGATCTGGAGGACACCGCAGCAGCGACTTCCTAAGACGTTCCCATCACCTCCTCTCCTAGGTAATCAAGCTCTCCGATGGCTTGGCAAGCCCACAATGACACCACCGCACAGGTTGCCAGGGCATGCCCCGGCTCCGGCTCCGGTGTCACTTTATTGTGTCACAGCCACACCCTCTGACGTGAGCATGTCTGCAGTTGACAAGGCAGGGCTGAGGGCACCTCTAGTCCTACAACTCCTACAAGAGGCCAAACATGGCGTCTCCTACCGGGAGGGTCTCCCAACCACAGATGGCACTGGTGAAAGATCTGCAGGCTCTCTCCACGGCGAGGCCTCTCGCTGTGGTCTCATTAACCACAGCCTGGCAGGTGGACGTGACTGAGAAGGTCACTGCTGTTGACAGCTACGCCTCAACGCGGACCCCCTCCACTTCTACACTTGGGTCTCTCCAGCTCCATCATCCTCTGCTCGTTAATGGCCCCCACAATGACTCCCATCGAAGCAGCCACAAGGAAGGCGCCCCTGAGGAACAGAAGTGAGCCGTGCCCCCAGCCCTGAGCGTGGCCGCTCAAATGCCTCCCAGGACACTACCAGCATGCCCTGGTCTAGAAGGGCAAGCCGCTCATACTTAAAACACTGAACACATCATCACTACATCACATCATCTGAAGACATCATATATTTTCTTTTATGTTAAAACTTTGGATCTCAGTTTAAAAGACATTTCTTGAGCTGGCCATGGTGGCACACACCTGTAATCCCAGTACTTGAAGGCTGAGAGAGGAGGAATGCAGGTTTGAGGCCAGTCTAGACCACTTAGCAAGACCCTGTCTCAAAATAAAAATTAAACAAAAAAGTTTTAAAGGGCTGGGGGGTATAGCTCAATGGTAGAACACTCCTGGGTTCAATCCCCAGTACCACACACACACACAACATAATAAAATACATTTCTCAGGGCTGAGTATGATGTAGCTCTGTGGCAGAATCTCTCACAAAACTACCCTTCAAAAACGAAAGAGAGGCCGGGCGTGGTGGAGCACGCTTGTAATCCCAGTACTTTGGGAGGCGGAGACCGGAGGATC
>PVJS01058791.1:0-11685 GCA_004027185.1 Glis glis | reverse complement strand
TCTCTGTTTTCATTTGTTTCTAGGAATTTCCTAATTTCTCCCCTTATTTCTTCTCTGACCCATTCCTCATTCAGTAGTGTGGTATTCAGTCTCCACATGTTTATGAGGTTTCTCTGGGTCTTCTTATAATTGATTTCTAGTTTCATTCCATTATGGTCTGAAAAGACACAGGGGATTATGTCACATTTTTTGAACTTGCATTTCCTTTTTTTAAAAAAAACACATATTTTTATTTTTTTAATTGGGTGCATTCTAATTTTCCATCTTAATGAGGTACAGAATGTTAGAAAAATACATGCATACAACTCTTATTGCCCTCCCCACCGAGTACCCCCCACCCTCACCCCACAAGTCTTTGAGATTGGAATTGGTAATTTTGTGTATGTTCATAGGATTAGGCCATTTGCAGGAAAATGGATGGAACTCGAGAATATTATACTAAGTGAGTACACCCAGTCCCAAAGAACAAATAGATGTATGTTCTCTCTTACATGTAGAAGCTAGAGAGATATTTGGCAATAAGGGCAACATCAGATAGATGAGCAGAGACTCCAGGGGAGTGACGGAGGGTGATTAGGGAAGGGGGGTACAAAATCATAAAGAGGAATTACATTTCTAACAAGCCTCCAGAGATGTTGATGCCGAACCACTAATTTGGGATTTGGGTTTTCCAATATTCTTTCTCTTTTCCTTCCTCTATCCCAAAAGATGTAGATGTGAGGTGGGTTAAAAAAAACTTTCTGCTAATCAACGTAATGAAACAATCCCCTGGCAGACCCAGACTCCAGACTGTCACTTACCTAAAACATTTGATTTCTAGATCTAGATGAAACCCTGAGATGACATAGATGTGACAACTGAAGCTTGTAAGATAAAGTGAATCACCATGTTCAAACTAAGTGGAAACCCACATATCCTAACATCAAGTTCAGACTATTTCTAAAACACCACTCATGCATAGAAGTTCTGGGCTGAATGATTCCTTATGACAAAGATTATAATGAAAAGAGAAATTTACACCATAACTCCATTCTGGTATAAACAGCAGGAAATGAAATTAAGTTGGGGAAATATCATAGCCCTTAATGTCAGATAGGACGCTGACAAATTTATTTCAGAGGCACTAAATCTAAACCTGAGCAGATGCATCTCTTCTGTTTGTCTTTACTTACCTGGACCATCTGGCTTCATTCTGCTTTGCTAGGTACTTCTGGATACTTTTGGTTGTTTTTCTGTATTAAAATAAGTAAATAAAATCAGATTTCATTGATGAGGAAAGATAATATTTGCAAAATCACTGACATCAGTCATATTCAGGTTTAAGTATTTATAACCATCAGTCTATTTGTGTCTACATAAAATACTAACTCTTATTTTCTTGTGCTCATTGCTAAAATAAAGAAATGACAAAAAACAAGAGTAATGAGTAGAATCAAGTATATTTCTCATATTTCTTATTAGCTTTCCTTAAATTTAACCTTGCTACATAATATTTCTATAGACCCTCATGTTTTCCAAGATATATATTTTTTTCTAAAAATACCAAGGTATTTTTTCCTAAGATAAATTCATTCAAGGAAGAATACTGGTACCATACATTCCAATAATATCATTTATTCTTACCTCTACCTCCTTGTGCTTGGAAAGGCTATGGGAATAGTGAAGGGAGCTTAAGATTAAGCCCTGAAGACTGTGGTATTCCACTGGGGCCTTTTGCTAAATTGTTTCTGCTAAGATGTGATTTCTTGGATACTCAGTCCCTCACCTTTAATTATACCAACTCAGACCAGTATGGGAAGGGAAGATTGGCACCTATATAAAATGACATAAATTATAAATGCTATAAAATTGAAGGCATTATTATAAGTTGTCAATAATGAGTGAATAAAATACTTTTCCTATCATTCACTCTTTTCTGCCTCCCATTTGGAATAATTTGCTTTATTTTCCTTTCTTTCAAAGGAAGGAATAAAAATGCACTGTTGGGTTATTCCCCAGCAGAGGTTGATGTTTCCCAGTGCGTGTAGTCACATAAACAAGGTAACAGTGTGAGGTGGGTACAACACTGGCCTCCCGCACTGAGATCCAGCAAGATAAGATGGCTTTTATCTCCTACAGAATTCCTGTGGATAGAAATACTAAGTCTTTTCTGCTGACTTGAATTGAAGGAAAATGGGGTGGATTTCAGAAACCCTATAAGAGTATCGACTTGGAGCTACACTACTTTAACGGACCATAAGTTATCAAGGCATGTGGAAACCCAGCCAATAACTCAGCTTCTCCATTCAAGTTGTGCAATCCACAGGGAAAGGGATGGGCACTTCATGTCTGTTACTGATTTGAATTATGGCAGCAGCCTGGCAAATTATATATTGTTATTTTTATATGATCAGTACAAAAACTAAAGTTCTGTTAGATTACATAAGCCACCCACAGTTGCTTATGCAATGAGCAGCCAAGCCATGCTTTGCCCACAGGTCTGGGGCCTCAGTGGTGAAAAGGCTGAGCAGTAGAACAGACAGGAAGGACATTCTGGGCAGCAAGTTGTGTGGGCTCCAACTGCCACTTTGCAACTAAAAGGCAGTGTACTTGAACACTTGAGATACACTCAATGTATCTGTGCCTCAGTTCCTCTGGGTAAAAAGGGATGGTACCATTTCATGAGAGTCATGGGAAGTCTATATGAGTTAGAAACTGTAAAATGCACAATACTCACAAAGTCCCAATTCTAACTACCATTTAGCATCTGTATCACTTTTGGTCCCAAGTATTTGAGTCTCCATAAATGTAGCTATTTATTTAAGTTCTTTATAGAGCATCTTCTGTTTTGCCAGGCTTCATGCTAGGATGTAGAGCTCCTTCTTCTTAGATAATGATGCGCTGAAAATTAGGTAGTATGATGTAGTATGATGTGAGTTCACCTCTGGTTAGTTCAGAGTCTGATGAGGAGTCAGGTTAAATTACCATAATTCAAATTTTCCAGGAAAGACATGGTCATGAAGAAATGGGGAGGGGATGGATATTAACCCTGAGGAGAATTCAATGACTCTCCATAGAATCAGTTTAGTTGGAACTTGAAGTATTCATTCGGCGCAGTCTGACGGTGGAGAATGGATATTCCAGAGAAAGATGAACTACAGAAATGAAGCCATAAAGGCACAAAACTTAATGGCATAGATAGGGAAGGTACAAAAGGAGACAAGGAAGATGGTGTATTGGCCAGGGTTCACTAGACTAACAGAATTCACAGAATGAGTATATGGAAAAAGGGATTTATCAGATCCGCTTACAGTTTGAAGCAATGTAGTCCTGAGTTCCAACTGCACGTGGAGAGTCAGAGGAACCAGTAGCTGGTCAAGCCGTCTAAGAGCTGGAGTCTTAGGATCAGAGCAACCACTAATTCAGTCCCAGTCCAAGATATGAAGATCAGGAAGCTCTTCGGAGAAACGATGGTGAAGTTTCAGTTTGAAGGGCTGGAGGCCCATGATCCCAGACGAGAGCAGAAGATCAAGACGCTCTTCAGAGAAACGGTGAAGTTGGAGGCCGATGATCTCAGATGAGAGCAGATGCGTTTTCTTCGGAAAGAGTCGCGCATCCCTCTACGTGGCTTTCTCCTTCTTTTATCTAAGTCCTGCACCTATCAGAACCCTGCTGCCTACATTTAGGGCAGGACTTTCTGTTTAATCTGCTGTTACACACCCAAAGTCACATGATCTTGGGTGTGTCATGATCTGGTCAAGTTGACAAATTAGATTAACTATCACAGATGGAGACAATTTCTGAGAAACATTGTAAGCCATGCTAAGGGATTCAGAATGAACTCTAAGAGAAAACACTGGATAGTTCTTTGTTGTTGTGTTTGTTTGTTTGTTTGTGATATTGGGGGTTGAACCCAGGGATATTTTACCCCTGATCTACATCCCCAGGTTTAATTTCTAGTTTGCAAAGGGTCTCACTAAATTGCTTAGGGCCTCGCTAAGTTGCTGAGATTGGCCTTGAACCTGCGATCCTCCTGTGTCAGCCTCCCAAGTACTGGGCTTACAGGCATGCACCACCACACCTGACTTTACTGGATTGTTTTAAGCAAAGGAGTTCCACCATCAGGTTTCCATTTTGCTTTCTCGTTCAGTCTCTTGTACATTCCTTCTCCCTTTCCATTGCAAATAAAATTAAAGGCAGGTGATTAATTCCTTAGACCACGACTCTGGTAACAATACAAAGAATAGATGTTTTGAAAGTATAAAAGGGCAATTAAAGGTGGGGAAGCCATATAGGGAACTTTTGCCAGATAATGAATTCAATGAATGCTTATCAACTACATACTGTAAGATTGATATTATTCTATTATTCTAGAGCCTAGAAATATATTAGTTTACCAAAACCTTCTATTCCTCTTGGACCTTACATTCTGATATTAAGAGACAGGAAATAAATAAGTCAAATGGATACATACATATATTTCACAAATATCTTCAAAGGATGACATACTGTAGACAAAAATAAAGCAGAGGGAGGGAATAGGCTATCTAGGCAGGTCCCAGTAAGAAGGCTCAAGTGTACTGTACACAGAGATGTAAAGGACATGAGGATTCAGCCCTGCTGATATCTGGGCATGACATGCCAGGCCAGGCAAGAGAGCTGCCAATCCCAAAGGGGAACGCAGCGTACAAGAAGAACAACATAATGAAGTGGAATTAGCAAAGGGAAAGATAGTAGGAGATAAGGTCAAAGAGGTAAATGGGGTGTTGGGTGAATGGGAGCACATTGAATATAGCCCTAGAAACTGCTGTAAGAAATTTGGATTTTATGCTACACAGAAGTGAGAAGCTGTTGAAGAATAGCTTATGGAAATTAAAATCAAAACAAAGAGAGATAAATTAAGAAAAAGAAAAGCAAAGCATACATGTAGAACCCCTACTTTTTTAATGACTGCAGTCTCCAGGAACAGTTCTATACCTCCTTAATCAATAAATGGCAGTTCTGTAGTCTTGGAATCACCAGAACGAGTTTTGAGTCTGTTTAGCCAATCACAGACCATCACCTCAGTGAAGATCCTCTGTAAGACCCTCGCTTCTCACTGTCAACCAATTGGGAAAGGACCCCGTGCAATGCACACCAACACATGGCAGTCTCACCAGGTAGGGATACTTCTCCAGCTCGGAGCTCCACTTTTAGGCCCCTGCAAAGTCAGCCAGCTCCTGAGCCCATACTTACCCCAGTCTGCTCAGAGGCCCTGGGCCTGAGCACCACCTTCTGTCTTACATAAGTGAGCAAAGAATTCAGCTTTGCAACATTACTTGTTAGCTTGTTTGTTTTGGATATTGCATAGTAGTCCTGTTCCTTAAGGATGGCAGAAATGCTACAAATCTGGTATTGAGATTCATCTCATTATTTATATCCAGTGATACAGAAGTTAGTGCTACTCAGTGCCTGAGAAAGTCATGTCCGTGTGGGCGCCATGACTGGGTGAAAGAAGTGTAACTAGAGGATAGCATGGAAAATATGTCTATAAAATATATAGGTGGTAGAGTCAGTATAATTTTTAATTTAATTGTATAAGGAGTGGAAAAGAAAATGAAAAACAACCTCCAAGACTTTCCTAGTTTGACAAATGGTCAGGTAGATGAGAGCATCAGTGACTGAAGAGGGAAGGGCAAGAAGCAGCGCGGAGATGTAATGAGACTGTTTTGGTCTGTGTTGCATTTAATGCACGTGCAGAACATTTGGGATATTTAATAAGCTCTTGGAAAGATGTTGTAGAGCATCTCAATTCAGTTACACTGTGAAAGTTTAAGGCTGGGCTTTGTTCATTTGCAAGTTACTAAACAAATATTTGCAATAATAAATGAGTCATTTAAAACTTGCATGGTAAATGTCTGAATAAAGGAATGATTGAGTGTTTAAAAGAATGTAAGTGAACAAGAGTGAAAAAATGAACATTTATAGTACGAATGAGGCTGGACTTGGCGGCCCACACCTGTGATCCATGTACTTGGGAGGATGAGACAGATGGATCACGGGTTCAAAGCCAGTCTCATCAAGTTAGTGAGGCCCTCGCAACTTAGCGAGACCCCATTTCCAAATAAAAAATAAAAAGGGTTTGGTAGAATGACCCTGAATTAAGTCACCAGCCACACACACACACACACACACACACACACACACACACACACACACATCTATAATGTATGAATGAACATGCAATTGTTACTCCTACCCAAAATCCTGAAGCAAATTTTAGAACTGGTTTGTATGTTTGCAAAAACCCCATGTGTCAGCAGAGCACCCTCATCCTAATGAGAAATGGCGAACGCGTAAACCCACTAAGATATGATTCAGTTCTTTGTTAGACTTCACTGGTCTTTGTTGAAGACACCGTCACACAGTAATCAGCACCAATTCTGTGACTTGTCAGTCAGAATAGTCATGGATAGAGGCACCTAGAAAACCTGTAACTGTTCTTATCTTGATCAGTTGAGACCAGCAAAGGAGTATCAAAACTGATATATGCAGGTGTATTCAGGGCTGAACTCTGAAGCTTTTAATGGCTTCTCTCGTGAAAAAGCCATTGTATGAGTCAATATGTGTGTACATGGATCTAAATGTTTTCAACTAGGAGCCCGAGGCCTTCAGTTTTTGCTAAGCTCTGATACTCCCATGTGCATGATGAATGACTTCTATAGTTCTATGATTTCTCCTCTTTAAAATGAGACAGGTTAAGTAGCTATGTTGTAAGCAAACCAGGATTTTTCAAAAATTCTAAAGGAATGTATATTCATTCATTTATTGGTTAGTTTATCATTTGGCAAGTTTTTTTTGGTTTTTTGGTTGTTTGTTTGTTTAACTGAGGACTACCAGTGCTAAATTCTCTTCTAAATATGGAGAAGCAAAGTTAAGCATGGTTCCTGCCCTCACATGTCTGGTGGCTTCATGATGGTCCAAATCTTTTGCAGTATTCTAAACTACATGAATGCTTATCCATGAAATTCTCATTGGTGACTCATTTAATTTATTGCTTTTAACTAAAATTTTATTCATGCAGTATATTTTATTCAGTTAATCTGGTACCTGCTGTTTAAAATCTTAGGTTGCCTGCTTGTATATGTTGGAGGGGGGGTAGGGTGGGATAGCAAATGTGACCATGGTGTACCATGTATTTGGAGCCCCTGGTTTACATACATGACCACTCATGCTGTGGGATTTGCTTGGTGCTCCAAAATTGGGCTAAGTATTAAGATGGCATGACTTTGAAACCTGGCTCCTCTCCTTGCTAATTATGTGACCAAGTAATTCACTTTTCATCAGCAAATTAACTGAATTTTATGTGTTAGTTAGTAGGAATCTCATGCATAAAACTTACTTACTTGGTTCCCTGAACAACCCTAAGGGAAGGTTTTCTTATTCCTGTGAGCAGGTAAATAAAACCCTGATATTCAGAGAGTTGAGTAGAAAAGAATCATTGATCATACTGGGCATAGTGGCACATGCCTGTAATCCCAGTACTTGTGAAACTGAGAGAAGAGGATCACAGGTTCAAGACCCATCTCAGCAACTTAACAAGACTCTCAGCAACCTAGTGAGACCCTGTTTCAGAAAAAAATAAATAAAGGATGGGGGTATAGCTCAGAGGTAGAATGCCCCTGGGTCCCTGGGTTCAATCGCCAGAACCACAGAAACCAAACCAAACCAAACAAAAAGAGGAGAGAAAAGAAAGAAAGAAAAAAGAAAGAAAGAAAGGAAGGAAGGAAGGAAGGAAGGAAGGAAGGAAGGAAGGAGAGGGAGGGAGGGAGGAAGGGAGAGAGAGAGAGAGAGAGAGAGAGAGGAAGAAAGGAAGGGATTGTTGATCATAAGTGGTGGAGGCAGGATGCAAACCCATTTTGACTTCAAGTCCAGCTTTCTTCTCACACCCTTTCCTAATCCCATGGAATCTCATCTTCTTTTAACTCCTGCCATGCCTAGCACAGTGCCAAACACTAGGTGGCGCCAGTGCTCCCAAAGCTGCTCCTCCCCAGGGAGGAGGAATCTGACCTCCATCTAGCTCTGTGCACTCCACTCTCCCTATCACAGGTGTATTTCTGCAATACCAATTAATCTTTTCCTTCTCTGAATTCTGAAACTGCCGAAGCTTCTCCTCCGTGTCAGCAGATATCTTGGAAACCTCATTTTCAACATGTTCTCCAATAACAGCAGCAATTATTCTTAATCATTATTTATACTAATTTGATGCTTCAGTGAGATTATGTATTATACTTGCCCTTCCTAATTTTTCTTATTTTTTTAACTGTAAGTGAGAATCAATGCAAGGGATTGATGTCAAGCTTTAGGTAACTATTAACATGACGAGGGTTATCTAACCTTATTACGTTGATTGTAGTTTCTCTGCTGTATCTTCCAGCAAACCCTCAAATTGATTTTAAAATACTGCTATTGACCTAAGGATTCTTAACAACAGGAGGCTTAAATGCTTTTCATTGTTATGCTTCCTGCCTATAATACCAATTATTCTTCAAAGTTTGCAACAGGAGATTGAATTCCATTTTAGATTTCACTAGAGTCAAGGGCTCAGAGGGTCCTGGAGACATAGATTGGGAAGAGGGGCCACCTGCCATTCGGTCTCAGCTTCCATCCCCAGAAAAATCTTTTTGATAATAGCCCTGATAGAGAGCCACCCAGTTTCTGCTTGAATGATGGCTGAGAGCTGCTAACTCTATAAAGGGAGCAAGAGAACTTGGGATGAGGCCTCAAAGTAACTGGGGTTAAGCTCTTGAGCTACCACCAACTAATTTTGTGGCTTTGATATAATGCTTCATCTTTTGAGGCTTCAGTCTCTCCATCTGAAAAATCAGGATATTAAACATCACCTCAGGAAAATAAGTATCTATCTCAACCAAGAGTCAATTTTGTAGAGTCAAAATTAAATGCATAATTCAAAATTATATGTATATGTGTGTGCTTGTGTATGGATTCATGACCTATGGAGGTACATGGCAAGGTTCCTAATCTTACACTTTAGCCTTATAGAATATTTTCCCTCATCTTCTAAAAAGTCATGGTATCTCCATTCTTCAGGTCTTCAATTAGGCCTGGCTTATACCAAGTAGCAAATATAGGGACTGTGGTCTGGAACAAATCATATCCCACTTTCCTGCTGCTTCTTCCTCTTCCTCCTTTTCCTTTATTATTATTATTTTCTTTTTTGGTAGTGAAGGTTGAACCCAGAGGTATTCTGCCTCCAAGCTACTCTGCAACACCCCAAGCTCTATTTTATTTTGAAACAATCTTCCTAAATTGCTGAGGCTGGCCTTGAACCTGTGATCCTCATGTCTCAGCCTTCCACGTGCTGGGATGATAGGCATGTGCCACCACCACTCCTGGCTTCTTCTTTTTCTCTTTCTTTTTCCTTTAATTTCATAATGGAGTTGTTAATTTATAGTAACTAAAACTATGGTCAAACATGGGAGAAAGCTAATGAAATCTAGTTTGAACACAAAAGGGAATTGTTAGAAGAAAAGTTCAGATGCTCACAGAGCAGCCACACTGCAGGAACTGGAACTGGAGCTCAACCAACATGCCGCTTTTCTCATTTCAGATTTGTATTCCTGATATTTGATTCAATTATTTCCTGAGGCTGCAGGTTTACTTTCTTACCAGTTAGAAAATGTGTGTTCCCAAGCTTTGGACTTTCAGGTTCAATCACCAGACATTCTGCTTCCGCCTTTATTTAGAATCTCAATAAATGATAGTAGTTGTCCCAAAGACTATCATGTACTTTTCTAGCTACTGCATTGAGTGATGCATGGCGACCATGTTTATGTGCATTGTGTGTGAGGGGGGTTTCTAAAGGAAGGTCAAAGGCAAAATGTCTTATAGAGAAATACTGTGTGACTGATGGTCATAAAATCTGTTATGTTGCCATTCTATTTATCTTTCTTTTACAACATTCCCTTCCCACTGATCCAATTTTGTTTTGTTTTCAAATTATGTTATCTATAATATATACCTAGTCCCTCTTCAACATGATGAGCCTCTCAAGATACCTTTCTTTTTAGATTATGATATTTTTCAAGCATAAATACCATCTGCACTATAATCGTGCTACATGGTGAAGTTGTTAGATGGTGAAATTCCATGCTGGCTTTTCTAGAAAATGGTTGCATTGTTTGGTTCCACAACCTACATTCACAGTGCCCTGCTCCAGGGCCCTCACAAGTGAATATTGTACTGCTGAGTTGCTCAGACCATCTGCCTGATTGCCAAAATTAAAAACAAACAAACAAACAAACAAACAAGCAAACAAAAAACAACAACTTGCTAGCTGAGCGTGGTAGCACACACCTGTAATCCCAGCACTTAGGAGGCTGAGACAGGAGTATCGCAGTTTCAAGGCCAGCCTCAGGCATATAGCAAGACTCTCATCAACCTAGCAGGACCCTGTTTGAAAATAACAATAAAAGAAAATAGGTCTGGAGGTATAGTTCAGAGGTAGAAGGCAATATGCAATAAAGCCACAGCCAACATCATATTGAATGGGGAAAAACTGCAAAAATTCCCTTTAAAATTGGGAACAAGACAAGGATGCCCACTATCACCACTCCTTTTCAATATAGTATTCGAGACTCTAGACAGAATGATAAAGCAAGAGAAGGAACTCAAAGGAATACAAATAGGAAAAGAAGAACTGAAATTATCTCTATTTGCAGATGACATGATCCTATACTTAGAAGACCCCAAAAAATCAAGCAAAAGACATTTGGAGCTGATCAACAAATTCAGCAAAGTAGCAGGATACAAAAATCAATCTATAAAAACCAATAGCTTTTCTATATGCCAACCATGAATCCACTAAAAAAGAAATCCAAAAAACAACTTGATTCACAATAATCCCCAAAACAATAAAATACCTAGGAATACATCTGACCAAGGAGGTCAAAGACCTCTGCAATGAAAATTACAAAACACTAAAGAAAGAAATTAAAGAAGATCTTAGAAGATGGGAAGATCTCCCATGTTTTTGAATAGGCAGAACAAATATTATGAAAATGGCCATTCTACCAAATATGATCCACAGTCAATGCAATTCCTATCAAAATACCAATCTAGCTTCATAGAGGTAGAAAAAAATCAGTCCTAAATTTCATATGGAAAAACAAAAGACCAAGAATAACCAAAACAATTCTCAGCCATAAGAGCCATGTAGGAGGCACCGCGATGCCTGACTTCAAATTATACTACAGAGCCATAGTAATAAAAACACATGGTACTGGCACAAAAGCAGACACATAGACAAATGGAACAGAATAGAAGATACAGAAACAAATCCACACACTTATAGCCAACTGATTTTCGACAAAGGTACCAAATACGTACATTGGAGAAAAGATAGCCTTTTCTCAATAAATGGTGTTGGGAAAACCCATTTGTAGAAAAATGGAATTAAATCCTTACCTATCACCCCACATAAGGGTTAACTCGAGATGGATCAAAGAACTGGAAATTAGATCAAAGACTTTGAAGTTACTAGAGGAGGGCATAGGTCCAAAACTCCAAAATATAGGCACAGGTGGAAACTTCCTCAACAAGACCTCCAAATCTTAGGAAATTAAAACTAGAATTAATAAACAGGATGGCATTAAACTAAAAAGCTTCTGTTCATCAAAGAAAACCATCAAGAGTCTAAAGAGAGAG
>PVJS01058790.1:0-11684 GCA_004027185.1 Glis glis | reverse complement strand
CTCAACTGGAGACATGCAGTGGGATATTCAGGTCTGGAGCTCAGAAGAGAGGTCTGAGCTGCAGGTTCAATATGAAAGTCACTGGCATATGGATGGACAACAGAGGCATGACGTATAGTGCTCCAGAACAACGTGTAATGAAAGGAGAGAAGTGTAGGCCAGAAGCAGGCCAACATTTAAGACTACAAAGCAGAAAGGAGGGGGGAGGAAAAGAGAGGAAAGAAGAGGACAGAATGCGTGAGAGGCAGGAGAGGCTAGGGAGAGAAAGTAGGGCTGAGGGAGAAGGCCACTTCTTCCCCTGCAACAGGAAGCAGGAGGGGGAGGAAGCTCCTTTCTCATAGTTTGTTCTCTGTGAAGAAGGAAGCAAAGTCAGCTGTTGATAACAAAGGGCTGGGGAAGAGTCATGCATTTGAAGAGACATAAAGGGGTTGGAATGACCCTTGTGTAGAATGGGGGAGAGAGCTTGGGCCCCATGCTGATCAAGCACATCAGCACACAGGAAGCATGTGCTAAGAGTTGGTATTACCCAGGAGAACATATTTAATGGCAATGTGCTGACTGAAAACCTCCCCAGCGTCATCCCTGCCCTGTTCCTCTCCCAGTCTTTCCCATCTCAGTAACTGACACCACCACTCACCCTCCAGGTCAGTCATCTCTCTGGCAAAGCCCCCTTGACCACAGGGGTGGCGAGCCTCTCAGTATCATGAAGTGAGTACTGAGGACACACCCGCCACTGTACTGAGTTGTTTCCATGCACAATTCTCATTTAATTTCAATCCTCACGTAACCCTTGACATGAGCTACTGGTATTACCTCCCATATTGCAGAAGAGGAACCTGAGGCCTGGCACAAGTACTCAAGTACTGAGGGAAGGCGGCCGAGCACCTGTCTAGTGGCTTCTTTGTTCTTTGAAGTAGAAGGTAACAGCCTCTACAAAGTGAGATGGGAGAGGTAGGGGGTTTGCTTTTTAAAGACTGGTCAATGATAGAATAATCACTGAGGAAAGAAAAGGAGCAAGCTGAAAAGAGAAACAAATTCAGACTCACAAGCACTGCCAAGGGGAAATCGGGCAGGGCAATGAGCACACCCCTAAGACATCTTCCTTCTCGCCATCTTGAGAATGATGTGACCTGTCACGCTACTGGACAGGTACTCGTGCTATCTGGAATGCCCTGCCCATCTCTGCCGCTGACAATGCAAAGCCACCTGAGGTGCCACGTTCTCTGTGAAGCCCTGGCTCACTCCAGAAGCAGGGCTGGCAACTCCTGCTCCAGCTCCCCCACCACTGAGCTTACACCTCCTATTTATAGCACCTCACCTCATCTGTCTCTGTATTTCCCCTAGTGTGTGCTCATTAGATGTGTGCTACCCAAGTGTCATTTTACAAGCAGGCATGAGAAGGTAAGGCCTGATGTCAGCTTTCTAGTACCTGAAATTACGTGAGGAGAGAGCAAAGTCTTCTGGCTACCAAATGCCTGCCTGCAGCAATATACTATCAGACAGTCATCAATAGGAAATAGAAATGACTTGTTATGGTTTGGATATAAAATGTCCCCTAGAAGCTCATGTGTTAGACAATGCAGACAGGTTCGGAGGTAGGACATGG
Organism: Glis glis; assembly: GCA_004027185.1. Lineage (NCBI taxonomy): Eukaryota > Metazoa > Chordata > Mammalia > Rodentia > Gliridae > Glis > Glis glis. The sequence goes on along the minus strand of PVJS01058790.1, from coordinate 10,078 downwards.
CTGGAGGTGGTGGATCACTGGTGGCATGTTCTTAGGAACTGTATCTGTCCCTGGTCCCCTCCTCTCTCTCTGCTTCCTAGTTGCCCTGAGGTGAGAGTGAGCTTTTCCTCCATCATGCCCCAAGGCCCTGCCATTGAGTGGTTTCTGCCTTGCAGCCAGCCAATCATGGATTGAAACCTTTAAAACTGTGAGCCAATGAACCTTTCTTCCTTAAGTTATGCTTGTCAGGTATTTTATTCACAACAATGAAAAAGTGGACTAAAACATGACTAAAATCAGAGCCTTCCTATTTGGATAGCTGGTAGTAAAGACTTGACAGGAAAGCTTTCACTAGATACAAAGGATCCAACCCTCTCTAGCTAGTGGACATCAAACAGGAGCTGTCTGTAGAGGCATTTGTATCACATCATATTGTTACCTGATTATGCTCCACTGCTTCATGTGATTTATGTAAACTTTGTATATGTGCAGTTTCATATGGCTGAGTCCATCCTAAAAGAACTTCAAACCTGATATGAATTAATCAAATAATCACTATACTTGTTAGAGGGACTTCCAAGGGCCTAATACTTGATTTATTAAAATACTTAATCTTTGAAATAATTTTCTCTCTGGATCTTTGCATAACTGATTGAGCAGATAGGACTGTGGAGAAGCAATGAAAGAGATAAGATCTCAAGACGTGTGAGACACCAAATAGTCCTCAGAGTATAAACCAGGGAGAGATAGTCATGAACTACTCCAAAAGACTCTAACTTCAAGTGGTGAAGAATCCAATGGCCTGCTCCAAATGCATGACAATTTATAGAAAGTACATAAGAAAATAGCCAATGTTTCTACAATGCTATCGAGAACATACCTTGTTGGTATCAGCGACACTGTTTTGCCGGGCATCAAAGATGATAAGTTTGTGTGACTGTGCATTAGCATCCATTATTGTCTGCAAGTATTTTTCATCCTCTTTGCAGCGTTTATCATTGGGACCCACCAGTGGCTGGCTGCAACGAGTAATCGTTGCCTGACTTTCCGGATGAATCCATGACAACACCTAATGTTTGTAAGCAAAGAATATTAGTATAGTTTCTAAAGCAACACATGCTCTAGTTATTTGGGAGGAAAAGCACAGTCTCTCCTGAGATTCTTCTCAAAGCTATAGTAGGCAGGCCAACCACAGCACTGTAGTGGTCAAAGGACTCAATGTTTTGGTCAGGTTGAAACAAGTCTGACTAGATGAACTCTAAAAATCACCTGCCACCTCTAAAATTCGAGGAGTCTAAGTAAAACAAAACCTAAATCAAACTAATACTAAAACCAAGCCCCAATCCTATTTGATTGATTAGTTCTATCTTGTCTCCAAATTAAAAAATCTTTGTATCTCCATAATAACATGTGGCAGGGTGAAGACGAAGTGAATATGTAGTCTCTTACAAAATCTAACACTCCGCCACCAAACCTCCTACTTTCTGCCAGTGGCCAAGTGACCAAGGATTTTACCAGATGCAAACTCCAGGGAAAAACCATCACTCCCTGCTGGTTGCAATTGTTTCTGTAACAGTGTCCCTCCCCTGCAGCTATAGCACTCCACTCAGCATGAAGAAAGAATATATTCTCTCTAGGATGATTTGGTGAAACCAATGATGAAAAATGTTAATGCAACAGCATGCTCTTTCTTGCAACTCCTTCATTATTCTCTACTATATTCGCAAAGCATAACTTAAGTTACCTTTGTACCTAGAAATCATACAAGGGAGAGACATAGCAAAATTAATGTTTATATAATTAGGTATTTCTTTGGGAGGATAACGGGGATTGAACCAAGAGACAGTCTGCCTCCTAGCTAAACCCATAGCCCTTTGTATTTTTTATTTTGAAACCGAGTCTAAGTTGCTGAGAGTCTGTTGCTGAGGTTGGCCTCGAACCTATGATCCTCCTGTCTCAACATCCCAAGTACTGGGATTATAGGCATATGCCACCACGCCTGGCTTATAATTAGGTATTTCTTGAGAATCAAAGATATGTTCCAGTTTTTAAACTTTTTTTCTACTTTCCATTTTGTTTGCTAGGTTACATTCTGTCTTGCATCTTTCCATATAGGATTTAACACAGTATATGTTTCTATCTAAATGACAATGTTTATTACTTACAGGAACTCTGCCTTTTGCTCGAAAGGCTGCTACTTTTGAAAGGTCATCATCTTTTACACTAGTTGGCACAACAATGACAGCAGGGTAGGTGTCACAGAACTCATAATTACTGTTTATTTTGGATATTTTCCAACTCTCATTTGGCAAGCCCTGCAGGGTGTTAGGCAAGAAGAAAGAAGGAAAATACATGATTTACACTTTGAAAAAAATAAGCATGAGTTATATCTATTACTTTCAACAAAAGTTCATTTATGAGATTCATTGTTACTTACATGTGTGTATATGTATACACATATAGACATATGTATGTGTCTGTATGTTACTAGAGATTTCTAAAAATCTAATGAAACATAAGAATTTCCAAACCATACTAAAATGAAAATTATACACTAGTCTCATATATTTCTTGTCCTGCTTTCCATAAAGAATAAGCTTAGAGTTGTTTCTGAAAGCCCTTTAGAAACACAGAAACTTCTTAAGAACGTTGAAAATAAGCAATACGAAACATTATACCAAATATAAAGTACAAAGATTAAATGTCATGAAAAGAAGATCATACTGAAATAACTTGAAGCTGACAATGCACTGAAGAGCTTCTGGACCCAGGAACACCACCTCAGACCGATGGGGTCCTGCCATTTGCCTCAAATTGAACTGAAGCCAGGGGTTTGGATCTTTTCTCATCAGCTCTTTATCAGGTCATATATTAAATACCATCTGGAAGATTTAGTTCTTAAACTCCTATCTTTGATCCCTACTCACCCTCTAGAAAAGGGTGAATAATCAGTGACAGAGTTAAAGGCTTGGCATAAGAGAAGAGGGCACCCAGGAGGTGGGGAATCTACAATCTAGAGAAGTTAGGTCTATATATACCTTGTTGGCAGGTTTCTTTTCCTCCATTACATTTTGAACCAAGAAAAAGATGTGCAACCTATTTATTTTCAGTTTGATAAGCAATATACTTTACCTGTCTCTTATATTCAGATACCGGATCATAAACTTTCCAGCCATTAATTGGAAATTTTTCTTTATAGTTGAATGCAAATAATGCCTGGACACAAAAACCACAAGATACATGTCAAGTAGTTTTATATCATATACCCATTATTAAAGTTTTTCATTCTGATATGAGCAGAATGTACTAAGATTCCTATTTTAGTCTGCAATTATTTTTGTGGTTCTGGGGATTGAACCCAGGGGCATTCTACCTCTAAGCTACACCCCCAGCCCTATTTTATTTTTTTATTTTAAAAAAGGTATCACTAAATTGCAGAGAGCCTCACTAAGTTGCTGAGGCTGTCCTTGAACCTGTGATCCTCCTGTCGCAGCCTTCCAAATACTGGGATTTCAAGCACATACCACCATGCACGGTTTAATCTGCAATTTTTGAAGTAACAAATTGGTAGTCTCTCTTAATCATTACACAAAACTGACAAAATTTAAACATTCTAAGATTAATTACAATAGGGAAAAAGAGATAAAATAAATCTCTGGAAAAAGGAATAATTAAACATGAAATTATTTGCCCCCAATAAGTAAATGCAGAAAAGGTTTACTTTGGTGTACTTACCTGTCCATTGGAAAGAGGAAATGCATGTTTGTTAAGGTTTTCAAATATCCCAAGTTTACGCTGCTCCTCCTGTTTATAAGCAAGTCTCAAGTTCCTCATATCCTGGTTAAGAATTAGTAGAACTCAGTTATTCAACATGTATTGAGCACCTATGAGCCAGATAGCATAGGTGACATGACATAATAAAATATTTTTATTCATTTCTCATTTTTTATACTTTATCCAATTAACAAAAGGCAATTTAACAAAAGCAACTCCAACGAGACAAAAAATTAAAGAAGCAGGAACAAAGGGGACATGTGCGGTAAAGAATCATCAGATGGAACAAGTATTGTGCAGTTACTTGCTAAAGGTGTGCCATGGAATTAGTTTTGTACTTTAAGCCGCTGAAAAATCGAACTACAGAGTTCATTCCACCCATAAAACAGTGATGCCACAGACGCTTCCCCCTACAAACCCTCAGAAAGGACTCTGAATATTGTATAGACTATGGCCCTCAGTAACATCTTTATAGCAATATGATGCTCTTTCTCAAGATCACACATTCTTAAAATGCTTCCCCAATGTAAGCTGATAGCCAAAGGACCAAGTAAAAGTCAGCAGGAACAATCCCACCAAGACTAACTGATGGTGTGACTTCTTCCACAGTGTTTTGAGCATTGCCTCACAACCTTTTCAAACCTATGTCCTTATCAATTAAACACAAAAATATCATTATTCTTTAACATTATATGAAATTTGAAAATAAAGAGGAGCATGCTTGTAATCCTAGTACTTGGGAGGCTGAAACGGGAGGATCACAGGTTCCAGTAGAGCCTCAGCAACATAGTGAGAACCTGTTTCAAAAGAAAAAAAAATTTAAAGGGCGGGGGGGCTGGGGGTGTAGCTTGGAGGAAGAATGCCCCTGGGCTCAATTATCAGTACCATGAAAAAAATTGAAAATAAATATGACAACAAACAAAGCAATTTGGGAAGTGAAGAAGTTATTATTGTGATATTATTTATAACAGTAAAAGAATGGGAATAACCCAAATATCCATCAACAGGGGCCATAGTTAAATAAACTACAGTATAGCTAATGGGATATTAAAGAGCTTTTAAAATAAAAAAGAAGTTCTGCAAGAACAAAATTATGTCATTTGCAGGTAAATGGATGAAACTAGAGAATATTATGCTATGTGAGATCAGCTAGTCTCAGAAAGTCAAGGGCTATATGCTTTCTTTCATATATGGAAGCTCAAGAGAAAATAGGGAACATAAGGGACTCTAAATAATGCAGAGAGAAACCTGTAGAATAGTGAAAGGGGATTTGGGGAGGGAGTAAGGGAGGATCGAAGGAAGAAACAGTTCAAATAATACTTTGGCAATATGTAAAGGTATTACTACCAATTTTACTAACATGCATGGGGAGGGAGGAGGGAGAGCAGGGTGGGATGTGGAGGGAAATACACCAAGAGCTGTGTGCATGTTATGTTTTTATCACACTGAACCTCACTATGATGTATAATTGCAATGTACTAATAAAATAATTTTAAAAACAGCTCTGTATGTACTGACATAAGTTTCAAGATATATTGTCAAGGGGGAAAAGAAAGGATCATAGCAGTGTATATAAATCAGTACCACTTATATTTTCAAAGAAAGACTAAATATACATGCTTATGGGTATAGGCTATCTGTGAAGGGGTATGTAAGGAACGGGTAACTGTGGGTGCTAGCAGGGAATAGAACAAGGTAGTTCAGTGTTGGGAAGAGGGAAGACTTTCTTTTTACTGTATTCAGGTTGTATACTTCTGAATTGTGTACCACCTGCTAGAAAATAAGCTCCACACCTTGCAAGCTCTTAGGCATGAGCTGAGCGGGCTGGGAGCCTGGCCTTAGTACTTTTAGGCTACAAAACACTTAAATCAGCTCTTAGCACATGCCCACCCAGCTATAAAAATATCTTAGTAAGACAGTCACAGGACACTTGCCAGAGCAGCATAATTTCCTGACACAACCTCCCTCCAAGATACACTGTCCCCCCTACACATACCTTGGTAGCTGACTTGCAATGTAGGATTGCTCAGACAGAAAAGCATTCCAAGCCATAGAAGAGCATGTACAATGAACAATCCTGATGTGGGGCTGGGAGTGTAGTTCAGTGGTAGAGCACATGCTTAGCATGTATGGGGCCCTGGGTTTGATCTTAAGCACCACAAAAGAGGAACAAGATCTTGGTGTGTGTTTGTGAGGGGTAGGTATGAGGCTGAACATCTAAATGAAAGCCTATTGGCCTGGGAGACAAGGATACAGGGAGGGCAACTGGAGAGGAAGTGGCCAAGGAGAGTGAGTTGGACAGGACATGCAGACTTGACAAGGAGTGTTTCCTTTAGACTGAGGAGAATGGGAAGTTACTCAGGACTTATGCAAAGGAGAATGACAGCTTTCAAAATTGCAGAACCAAGCCGGGCGTGGTGGCGCACGCTTGTAATCCCAGTACTTTGGGAGGCGGAGACCGGAGGATCCGGGTTCGCGGCCAACCTCAGCTCTCTCTCTCTCTCTACTTAGTGAGGCCCTCCGCAACTTTGTGAGACCCGGTTTCAAAAAAAGTATAAAAAATAGGGCTGGGGGTATAGCGCGGAGGTAGAACGCCCCTGCGTTCAATCCCCGGTACTGCAAAATTGCAGAACCAAGTCACCTCTCTGCTTTAAGTTGTGCAGCTGCTTCCACTGTATGCAGAACAGATATCCTGAGTAGGATAATTGCAATGTCCCTAACGTGAGTGTAGTAAGCTAGCAGGTTCACATTCTGGAGAGTAAAGGGCTCTTTGAAAAATTGTATTCAACTGCAGTCTAGGGCCAACCAGTGGAGCTACCCTCAGAGATTTGATCAAAATGAACAGATCGGCACTAGGAATAAAACATATCTGTTAAGGTGCTTTTTTTGGCAGTACTGGAGATTAAACCCAAGACCTCACACATGCTAGACAAGCACTCTACCACTGAGTTACACCCCTACCCCCCTGTTTAGGGTATTTTTCTCTCTCTCTCTCATATATATATAAAAACTATATATATATATATATATATATATATATATATATATTTCTTTTTTGTACTGGGATTTAATGCACAGGCATTCTAGCTCTGAGTTACACCCCCCACCCTTTTTATTTTTTTTATTTTGAAAGAGGGTCTCGCTAAATTGCTGACGCTGACCACAAACTGTAATCCTCCTGTCTCAGTCTCCCAAGTACTGAGATTACAGGTGTGTGCCACCATGCCCAGCCCTTTAGGGTATTTGTTATGAATCACACACATTTCTACTTAACTCAATGGAAGAATGGTATAAAATAAAAAATAAACCCAACTCAAGGTGAAAATTCCAATATGGCCAAGAAACTTTAATCACAGGATTTATAGAACATTGCTGTTCCTTTAGGATGTCTTTGACCATATGCCCATCCACTGTTCTGAAGAAGAGTTTTGAAACAATGAAGTGGAAAAAAATTATTGCTCTCTGATTTCCACTTGCTTTCTCTGAGATGTAACAAATAATATCAGCACTTAGATTATAGGTCTTGTTAATTAGAAATACTTCAGTGGGAAATGATAACTTTGATGGTTACACAATGGTTTGAATTCACCAATAAGAGATTCGAAGGGGTTGCTGCCCTGAAAACATTTGAGTTACTAACAGCACAAATTACTCTTACTATCCCAAGATGAGGAAGGGTGAGTGAGAAAAAGCTCTGAGTCGATTCCCCCTTTTAGTTTTCACTTGTGTTTGTAGTCTACCTTGCACACGATCTCTATACCACAGGAATTATCTCCATGGCTCTGTGCTCCAATCTTCTCAACTCTGCTGATCACTCCAAGGGGAACATCAAGGATGAAATGCGGGTCCTAGGTTTAAAAATTAACATTAATATCTATAAGGTCACTCAACAGAGTTTTCATGTTTGAAGTCTTTATTTTGCATTTCCTCTTTGTCTCAGCTAAGAAAAAGTCTGATTTATAGCGTATCTTATGTGGTCTATATTGAGACAACAATGAAACTGGCCCTCTAGGTTTATGTGGTACTTAGCTGTTATATCGTGATACAAAATCTGTGTGCAAATGTGAAAATTCACCCTCTGGTTATCTCTGGGTGATGGGATTTGAAAGACTATTTACTCTCTTCTTTTACTGTTCTGAACTGTTTTAAAAAAATGAAACACAAATTTTAAAACTCACCCTCTCTACATTTTTGAAGTACATCTTAAAGTCCGTCACCGTCAGGGTTCCACTCACTGCTCCCATAAATGGGCAGATATACATGACATCTTTCACTGAAAGAAAAAAACCAAAGTAGCACCTACTGCCATAGATGTGTGCTTCAATACATCTTAGCATCACTTTCCAAATATATGTGTGAGTCCAGCTTGCTAGGAATTTTAAACTTTACAGAATTATATCAATTATTAACTTTAAGACATACATGGAGTTTTCTAATAAAGTTCAATTTCTTGATACAAACTCTAATTTGCTACTTAATGAAGTTTTAAGTGAAAGGCCTCACAATATGTTATATTTTGTCAGTTTTTTCCAGGTAGTTAACATTTTCCCTGGGTGATAAATTAATCATATTCAAAACATTAAACTCGGAAGACACTGGGCTACCACTTCATCAATTACTGCTACTTAAAACTAATGGAAACTAAACACTATCCCTTAATGTACCTCCAACTGCTTTACAAAAACTAGAACCACATCAATGAAGTGAAAAAAGCCTTGTTTCGGGGCTGGGGGGTGTAAATCAGAGGTGGTGTGCTTGCCTAGCATGCAGGAGACCCTAGTTTTTACTTGTATGTGTGGTACTAGGAGTTGAACCCAGGGTCATTCTAACTCTGAGCTACATTCCCAGCCCTATTTTATTCTTTAGCTTGAAACAGGGTCTCACGAAGTTGTGGAGGGCCTCGCTAAGTTGCTGAGGCTGGCCTTGAACCTGTGATCTTCCTGTCTCAGCTTCCAAAGTACTGGGATTACAGGCGTGCAACACCATGCCCGGCTAGGTAGTTTGATCCCCAGCACACACACAGAAAATGCTTGTTTCAAATTCTTTATCAGCTTCCTTATCAATTTTAACTTTGATTTTGTTGTTATCAATCAAGTATACAATATATTTAATTCCTATGAGTGTTAAGAAGCTCACATTTATCATAAAGGTCCTACATCTTTATGAATTTACCAGAGTACCATTCCATTGGAATGACAGCAACACACATAGCTAAAGATGTATCCAAGTAGGAAAATCAAAGGTACTAAAGTTGGCATTTGGCCAATTCTCAAAATACCTCTATTCAACTTTTCTATAACTTATTATGTACTGAGTATCTTTCATTGCTGGAGCTTTAAGTATAACTGGTCAGTTTCTGCCTACAAGGAGCCGAAGAGCTATGAGATACTGCACAGAAAATCACCATCATACTCTAGCTTCATAAATGCTACAATAACGATGTAGACACAAAATGATAAAGCTCAGAAATGAATCAACTTAATTCAGCAGGAAAGTAGATAGAGGGAGATAGAGAAGGAAGAGACAAAGGAGAGCAACAAGTTGTTAGTGGTAAGCATGGCTACATTAAAGGGTGCGATGAGGATGAAGGGATATGGGGCCAGACAGATTGGCAGGGGGTGGATCAAGAAGTGCTTTTGTAGGATACTAAGGCATTATTAGTATCCTACCCTTCAAAGGTAGACTGTATAAATGAATATAAAAACAATGTATTGTGGGGTTTATAACATATATAAAAGTAAAATGGATGACAACAATAGCATAAAGGCTAGGAGGGGACAAATGGATGTATAGAATGTTAAGGTTCTTAGCCTATATTTGATGTGGTTTAAAATCACTTGAACATAGGCTCTTCTGATAGGTTAAAGATGTTAAGCAACCAATAAAATAACAAAAGAATTACAGCTACTATGCAAATACAGGAGATAAAATGGAATCTTAAAAAGTACGTAATTAAACCAAAAGATGACTTTTAAAAAGAAGAGAACAAAACCAAATGAGACAAAGAGAAAACAAGTATCAAGATGTTGGATTAATTTTATTATAATTTAATTAATTATAATTCTTTTATAACTTATTAATAATTATATTAATAATTTTATAACATGTAAAAGGTTTAAACACCTCAATTAAAAGGCAGAGGTTAAGCTGGGCATGGTGGCACACATTTGGAATCCCATACTTGGGAGGCTGAGACAGGAGGATCGCAGGTTTGCAGCCAGCCTCAGCTACTTAGTGAGGCCCTCTGCAACTTAGTGAGATCCTGTTTCAAAATAAAGAATAAAAAATAGGGCTGGGGGTGTATCTCGGAGGTAGAATGCCCCTG
>PVJS01058789.1:0-11684 GCA_004027185.1 Glis glis | reverse complement strand
GAGGAGGAGGAGGAGGAGGACAGCGCAGGCAGCGAGACAGTGGCAGACATGATCCTTAGTTCAGAAACTCAGACAAGGCAAAAATCAAAATCTGATATTCGCAGTGGGTTTTCCGTTCTGTTTTAATATGAACCAGTAATAGAAAATCAGGGAATTTTAAATATGAGCAAATACTGGTCTAGATTTATGTCCTCACCTTTGAAATCAAACTCTCTAGAGCTACCTCTTTCTGCCCAGCAGCAAGAGGTAGCTCTAAGTAGCTGCAGCTGTGGTGAGCACACAGCCCATGCTCCGGAGCTGGCTGCAGCCCCCACCCTCCCTATGGCATTCAACCTGGAGTCCAGGTTGAATGCCAATTGACCCCTTTTGTCACTCGAACTGATGTTGTTCTTAGAGCCAAGAAATATTTCGGCACTTAACTTTCATCCAAACAAAAAATAGAGGGAAGCCTGAGAAGGCCATGTTTTTCTTGTAATAGTTCTTCATTTCCATAATCTCCTCAGCCAGAGTATTTTCTTATATTTCACTGAAGAAACCAACCTGGAAGCTTGAAACCTTTAGGAAACATGATGCGCTCACTGTCCCTGAGATGTGGATGTTTTCATGGTAATTAAGTCTTTCCTAACCCTCCTTTCACATTCTGAATTGTACTTTGTACCTGCCTTCCTTCCCTCCAAGACTACAACTTCTTCTGGACCCGTGGTTCTGTCTTTGTAGGTATCAGAATCACTCTGTGTGCTTATTAAAAGCAGACTGCTGGACCTCGGAGTTTCTGATGTAGTAGGACTGGGACCTGCTGCTACTGCTGCTAGCCTAGGAACACACTTTGAGAAAGGCTGTCCTTGAATAAGAATCCTGTCTTGCATCTATGGAGCAACTTCTTTGTGCCAGGGCCTTAAGATGTTTTATTTCTAAGACTGTGTGTGTGTGTGTGGTACTGGGGGTTGAACCCAGGGGTAGTCTACCTCTGAGCTACACACCCAGCCCTATTTTATTTTTCATTTTGAAACAGGATCTCACTAAGTTGCTGAGGGTCTAGCTAAGTTGCTGAGTCTGGCCTCAAATCTGTGATCCTCTTGTCTCAGCTTCCCAAGTACTGGGATTACAGGCATGCGCCACCATGCCCGGCCTTAAGTTGTTCTTTAATGCTGAAATAAAGCTGTATCTTATTACCATTTACACCTGAAGAAAGATGAATGTGGTGCTCACACTACTGGTGAAAGAGCCAAGCAGGGACTGCAGCTCAGGTCTGATCTGTCTGCCTCCAGGGCCTCCACTGTCCCCTGCAGGACACAATTTTATTCAGCTGTGTATCCTCAGCACCCAAACCTCCCATCTGCCTTGTGGTAGCTTCTCTAATAAGTGTGTGTTGAATGAATTTGAGATCCACATAGATCAGAAATAGGTAAGAAAAATGCTTGTGGTTCTTGAATGAAGAAAAAGGAGTAAGACATCGAGGTGAGGAGAAAATTGCATCAAATGCCCTTTATTTATGTAAATGTACGTGTAGGGAAGCATGTCCTGTCTCCAAAGCATTTCCCACTTTCCACACATTTTTAATATTGTGCTATATAATTCTTTGGGGAAAAGAATACTAAAAGATTGGCATAGCACAAAAAGGGGCTATTGCATGGAGTGATTCCTCATTATGGAATCACATTTCTGCAATCAGCTAAGAATTCCTTGCTCAGCCCCCTACGGATTCAAGGTAGCCATTTGAGGTTGAAAATGAGCTTTGTGAGCAATGCTCCTGCGTGTTAATAGTATAATGAAATAAGCATTAGTGCAAGGGTGATTTTCAAGTATTCCTGTGGAATTGCACTGTTTTCCCATTGTAGAGCAGGTGTGCCTGTGCCTGCCTTGGGACGCCAGCCCACTTCTATCTTCCTTTTCTCTTTCTGTTAGATATTTAGCATGTGAGAGTCCATAGACTTCAGCTGTATCTATTTGCCCCCACCAAAGCTCAATTTCCTAATTGCATTTCCAACAAAACCATATAGGGCATGAGGTGGGTTGGGAAATGGAACTTCATTTGTCAGAGATAGCTTAGCATATTATTTAAAGATTTGGGTAGCAAAATGAAATATAAACAAGTATAATCTTCTGTCCTTTGTTACATAAGAGCTTAGTGTAGTGGGAAGAATAAGAGCATGGGAGGCTGAAATTCAAATTCTGTCCTCTCCCACTTGCTGGGCAACCTTGGGCAAATAGCTATCCCACTCCAAGCCTTGTTTTTCCTCATCTTTTAAACTGATCAACAGGTAAAATGTTACTGTTAGATGGGAGGAATAAGTTCTAATGTTCCACTGCACAGAAGAGAGCATATAGTTAACAAGACTGTGTTGTATCTTTCAAACTAGAGAAGCGAGAATTTGGAATATTCTGACCACAGAGATATGCTCAATGCCTTGATTTGATCATTACACATTGTATATCTGTATGGAAGCATTACATTGGGCCTATGCATATGATTAATTATTATGTGTTGATTAAAATAAAAACTTAAAAATTCAATACATGGATCAAAAAATGAAGTAAAATGAGCTGTTTAACTTGCATTTAACTTGCATTTTGTGAAAAGTCTATCGAGAAAATCTGTTAAGTGTCTTTTATCTAGTGGATGCTTAATAAATGGTAGCTATTATTCTCCTCTCTAAGCCTCTGTCCCTGCTTTATCTTTGATGGAATTTTTGCCTGAAAGAGAAAAAGAAAATGAGAACTGTTTTAGGGCATCAACACCTCCATTCTTCTCGTTGTGTTTTTTGCATCCATGCCTCTCTTTGATCTTAGAAGCCACTTGAGCAACGGAACATACTCAGGTTTACAAGCAATGACTACTGAGTGATGACAGTGCTTTGTAAAGTCCTGGAGGGTGCCAGGAACTTCCTATAAATATCCCAGGATATAGTGGTATTGCTAGAACCTCCTGGAAGGGAAGGGTTACTAAACTGCAGACCTGTTACCTTGAGTTTTATGCCCTTGCGCCTTCTGGAATCTACAGCCAAAGATCTGGAGATCTCTTTCACATATCTTAAGTCCCATAAAGGACAAAATGCAAACATGACAATGCTTCTGGAAAATTTAATATGTACTTAAACTTTATGGCAATTTAAGGGATTTATGCCTTTTTTTGTAAATTACTGTAACTGCTGTCTGAAACTCACTCCATATTCAGAAAAAGTACAACTAATACTTAGCAAGGAAACAGAGGAGTTTAAAACTTTGATTAAGAAAAATAAGGCACTTTACCTGAACAAATTTCAAATGGATCCATTTAAAATGAAATTAAGTGGCACTTAGCTGGTTTGCAAATTGGGACCTATTTATCTTAGTAAAATGATTAAAGTCTTGATTTATCCCTAAAATTAGCTTTTTTATTACATTTAATTATGCTAGAAGATTGTTAAAGACTTGTAGGTTCTCTCTATCCCTTTAAACTGTACTTTATACAGACAATAATTGAATATTGGACAGGATAACTTGATTTTCCAAAGAAATATGTTTCTAATATTTTCCTCTTTTTATTGCAGAAATTGAAACAAGTTGAAGAAACAAAAGAAGATCCTGAGAATAGATTATCCAAAATTTCCCTGGAGTCATTCAATAAATTTAACGGCAATACTGTGATTTTATTAGAAAAAGAGAACTCTCTGAACAAGGTTGAAGGACAAAAGGAAGAAAAAGAAAAAAATGAAGAGGCATCTTTAAGTAGCTCAGAAAGGCCTGGGGTAGACAATTTGGAATCTTTGAGTGATTCTTTATATGATAGCTTCTCTTCTTGTGCAAGTCAAGGTTCAAATGATGTATAAAGGACTTTTTCTGACCTTCCTGAGAGCTGGGCTGGGGTGGGGGATATAGAGACGATAATCATAAACCATTGCAACTCCAGAGCCTACCTTGTCAACTTCACAGCCTGCGACCAACCAGAGCTTATTTCTCTGGCAGGACAATAAAGATCAACTGCATTTATTGTGTTTCAAGAGGACTAAAAGTAAACACAATACAGAATTCTTCATTTTGCACTTTTTTGAATACTTGTACAGAAGTTGTAAATTTTTTGGAAGAGAAATTATATTTGTAGGGGGGGGAAAGATAGCGATAAATGGAATCAGTGCCATGCTCTTGAAATGATGTACTAAGTCTTAGAAGTTGATGATAATATATATTTTCTCAAAGTCCAACTAAAGATTTTGTGAAGGTCATTGTCCTAGTCCTCAAATTATCTGTGGGTACACTCAGTAATCCCAAAACAGGGCCTACAGAAAAACCAGGGGGATCATCGTAATCTCCATCTCACAATCTCATTTTGATAGAAATTTTAATTGTAATGCCATTTCAAAGTTGTTGCCAGAGAGATTCAAGTTGTAGTAGTAAGTGTAATTCTGCTCTTACCGAAAAGTAAAGTATGAACACTGGTTGAAAGTGTGACACGGAATCCAGGAGCAACTCAATCCTTCCAATAGTAGCTTCCCCTCCAAACATGTCCTTACATTGTCTTCTACTTAGTGCTTCTCTATGATTCTGAATATATTTGTTGATTTTTATCTTCCTGCTCTTTCTCTTAAAATTTGAGTACTCTAGAAATGAAAACAGATTCCTATTTGCCATGTTCACTTTTAAAAAAAATAAAATGGTTGGTGCTATACAAATTTCTTACTTTTTAATATCCTTTTTTTCTACAAAGACTGTTTATATGTAAGGATAAATTCTATTTTAAAGGTTATGTGTATTTTTTCTAGACGTGGACTATTTATAATTGCTTTGTACAGGAGCTTGTAAACTAGGCACAATAGAAATATTTTTAGGATCTATGTGGTTACTTTAGCACACACTTGTTTCTATAAAGAGTATTGTATGATCAGTGTTATTTTGTTAATGTGTGCAATTTGTTTTATTTGAATTTTATCTTCAGTGAAAACGATGTAAAATGTCCTTGTTTTTCAGGCTTTTAAAAAATCCTTTTGTTTCATTTCTGAATAAAAGTCCTATCACAGTTGCGCCCTCTGAAAGCTGAAAAGAACTTATTCAAGGACCCTTTGGCTCCCTCAGTTATTTCAGTCTCGCCTCACACGTGCTCCCAGGACGGTTTCCCCGAAGGAATAAATAAACTGGCCCCTTTGCTCCCGTGATAGTAATTCAGCCAATTGTAAGATCAGAGTCTGCAGACAAGCGAGTAATGGTCAGAGCGTTTCAGTCTCCCCGAGGGGTTAACCAACTAGAAATGAGAGGAAGAGGGGGGCAAAGGGAGAGAAAGGGCCCCAGGCTGATCTGGAAGGATCTCTGCAGAGGAATTACAAGAAAGTCGTTCCCGCCGGGTTTCCAGCCCTGCTCTGCTGGCAGGATGGGGACATAAATGGTCTACCGCGTCCTGTCCAGAGAGCGGCCCCCACGAGAAGCGCGGCAAAGCGCTGGAGCCTAATTCCACCGCAATGGATGATCCTTGGGGATTTGGGATAAAGGGGTGGGAACGGGCGGGATTGGGGGCGGGGGCACCAAGGAGCTCCGGGTAGGCGAGCGGGCTCCGGCCCCACCTGCTGCAAAGCTCGGCGAGGAAGGCGGAAAATGGCACCGCGGCGTCCCGGGAATACACCAGGTGGGTCTCTGGGAATTCACTGAACGAGAGAAATGGGGGCGGGGGGTGCCAGCGGCTAAGTCTCGGGCAGAGACGGAGCCTTACGAAAAATATGTTCAGAATCCGTGACTTCGGGAGCAGACCGAAGGTTTTCGGCCCTTTGGAGGGAGGAGTGGAGAGCAACCCTCTTCTCCCCGGTTTGCTTTCTGGGGGGAGGGAGCTTGTAGGGTGTCCCCGGAGATGGCTTTCTCCTGGGCGAGGCGCCCCGGGCAGTGCGTGCAGGCGAGCGGGGAGCGCGGCCCGGGCAAGCGCTAGTCAGGGCAGGGTCTCCCCACTTCCCCACCCACCTCGCGAAGCATCCCGGCCATGGCCCGCTTCTCGGAGGAGGAGGTGCGGCGGCCTGGGACAGACACCCCGGGGAGCCTGCGGGTGTGCAACTTTGCGGGGTGCAGCGGAACACGCCCCCTGCCACCGGTCGCCCCGCGGCGGGGAGCACTGGAGCTCCGGCTGGCGGGCCACACCGAGTCCCTGGGATACTGGTTGTCACCGCCGGGAAGCAGAGGACGCGGGAGTGAGCGGGAGACCTAGCCCAGCACTCCGTCTTCTCACCCCGCCGCACGGGCCCCCCAGTTGGCGCCCGGCAGGTCCCCGCGGCACCTGCTCCGCCCTCCTCGCCGCTCAGGCGAACCCTCCCGCCTCCCAGCCTCGGCAAACTCCACTCCTTCCCACCCCCCGGGCGCCCCTTTCCTGGAACGTGCGGAGGCGGAGGAGGGCGGCAGGGAGGAGGTGGGGACGCAGAGACCGTCCCAGCCTTCCCCGCCCGCCACCCCCACCCCAACTCGGCAGCAGTCACGTGGTGCCTGGAGTGGGCGGGGGGCTGGAGAGACGAGACTTTTTTGGGTGTTGGGGATCGCCAGTAGTTCTTTAGCCTCGGCGGTCAACTCCGGAGGCTCGCGAGCGGGAGGAGCGGGAGCAGCGGGACCCGCGCGGGCGATGCGGGCGCCGCGGGCGACACCTGCGGCTCTTCCTCGCGGCGGCGGCGGCGCGGGCCCCAGCAGCCTCGGCAGCCACAGTCGCTGCGGCCCGGGCAGCCTCCGCTGCGGTCGCCGCCTCTGATGCGCCTCCGGCTCCCCGCCCGGCGGCTCCGGGAGGATGTGGGTCCTCGGCATCGCAGCAACTTTTTGCGGATTGTGCTTGCTCCCAGGTAAGAAGACGGCGAGGCCAGCAGCCCGGCGAGGCGCGCGCACCCCTCTGCCCTCCGGCCCCTTCGCCCCCAGCGCGCCCAGCTCCGGGCCAGCCCCGCGCGGGGGGCCCAGCGGGAGTTTGCGGCGGTGACCGGGGCCCAGAGGCGCCGGACTGGGAAAGTCTCCAAGTCCCGCGCTGCGGGGGAGCGGGGAGCGGCAGGTTCGCGCGACTCCCCGCTGCAGCTGCTCCGAAGAAGCTGGGCTGGGAAGGAGGGAGGGTCTGAGCTGTGCCGGGGCCTCGACGAGGGAGAGAGGACCACATCTCCGAGCCCCGCCAAGTTGTCCAGCGTTTCTGGCAACCCGCGGAGTGGCGCCGCCGACAGGTGAGCGGCGCCCTGGGCGGCCGGGCTGCGCCGGGGCTGGGTTGCTGCACTCTGCGCGCGAGCAATGTGGGGCGAGGAGGGGACGCACCGGGCAGAGGGAGCGCTGCAAACAGAGGCTCCCAAACCCAAGGAAAACAACCGGGCTGAAGCGCTGAGCTGCACCGTCGTCTGGTTCCCGCGCCGCCTGCCCGCCCCCGAAGGAGCTCCGCGGAGCTGGGACCCCGACCGCGGACTCTAAGCAACCCCGGCGCGGAAAGCCCGAACCCGGGAGGAAGAGCTACGGCGCCGCGGTCCGAGGAGCCCGCACGCACACACAGCAGAAGTCTGCACCCGCTGCGGCCACCGCTGCCGCCGCGACAACAGTCCCAGAAGGGCCGCCGAGCCCGAGGACTTAGGGCGCAGTAGCACTTGGTGTCTGGCGCCTCCTCCCAGGTTCAGGGGTGGTCGCGCAGGAAGTCTCGGAGCCACAGCACGGAAACGCTGACTTCAAAATTTAAATAAATAAAACCGAAAAGGCGTCTGCGAGTGCAATCATGAATGGTGCCAAAATAGTAATTAAGTAATTTGTAACCAATTAGCAATTAGGCAAATCCTCCGGCATAGGCTGGAGCTGACGCTAGTCTCTACAGCTCCGGCGCCCTCGGATTCGTACCCACCCCCCTCCGTTTAACTTCTTTGGGAAAGACTTGAGGTGGTGTGGGGTGGGCTCTTTGTCTCTAGGGCAGGGGTCTAGGGGTCTCGGACTGGGTTCCACTTTATCCTGCGGGACCCTGGGTATCCGCGCCGCCACCTACCGGCTTCAGCCACATCCGGCCCTACCTGGAGGGTCACGAGTACGGATCCCCAAGCATCCCAGAGGCTGGGAACGCGGCGGGGGGTCTGAAGTGGTTGTGGGGTCTGGGTGGGCTCTTGTGCGGGTCGGATCTGAACACACTGCATCCGTCCCGCAGGCTTCGCGCTGCAGATCCAGTGCTACCAGTGCGAAGAATTCCAGCTCAACAACGACTGCTCATCCCCTGAGTTCATCGTGAATTGCACGGTGAATGTTCAAGATATGTGTCAGAAAGAAGTGATGGAGCAGAGTGCAGGTAAAGCCGGGCAGGCCACCCTCCTGGGCAGCGCAGCCTGGACTGGGCGCGGTGAGAGTGAGGGGCATTAAATTACAGAAAAGGGGGACTGACTTTGATTTAATGCACGCACACTGGTTATCACAGATTTACTTTTACAATGCTGGGAAAATGAAGTTCCAAGTTACTTTAATCTCATTAGAGTTAATTACCAGGGCTTCTCCCCAAGGGACTTGGGAGACGAAGTGCATTTAAATCAGTGGCTCTCCTCTTTTTATTTACTCGACACCTCCCTGTGCTAAAAGCTGATCACAGGGTGGAAAATATATGGATAACCAGCCCAGGCTTGGGCAACTAGACAGTAGCCTGTGAGCGATGTCAGCGTGAAATATGGAGCTAGTTGAAGTTCCCAGAGGTCAGGACTTGAAAAATGTGTTTTGTCATAGAGTCACACCATATTTCTTTGAAGAACACTATAGGATCTTTATTTAATTTTAGAACTAATGCATCAAATTCCAGGCACAAATTGCTAAGATCTTTCAAAGGAATGTTGTTCCCAGCCCTACGGTTTAGCTGCTGGTTGGCTAAGCAGAGGCTCTGAGCATTATGCAAGAGAAGAAAGGGTTGACAAGAGTCATTTCAGAGGTGGAACTCCCCAGTGTGCCCCCAATAGTCTTATCAGAATTCAAAGTCCCATCCGGGCATGGTGTGGCACACATCTGTAATCTCAGTACTTGGGAGGCTAAGAAAGGAGAATCACAGGTTCAAGGCCAGTGTACAGTAACTTAGTGAGACCCTCTTTCAAAATTAAAACAATAAGCCGGGCATGGTGGTGCACGCTTGTAATCCCGGTACTTGGGAGGCTGAGACAGGAGGATCACAGGTTCGAGGACAGCCTCAGCAAGTATTGAGCCTCTCATCAACCTAGGGGGACCCTGTTTCAAAATAAAAATAAAATAGGGTTGGGGTGTAGCACAGAGGTAGAATGCCCCTGGGCTCAATCCCCAGTACCACAAAATTAAAACAATAAAAAGGACTGGGGGTATATCTCAGGGGTAGAATGCCCCTGGGATTCAAAGTCCCCCAAAGTTTAACTGCGATTAAGAGCAGATGTGCAGAATTGTTGCTTCAATTCTAAAGTCAAACCCATAAGAAACATTGCCATTTAAAGGCTATGTAAAGGTAGGAGATAGCATCTTGTGATGAATGATATTGAATGAATGCGTTAAAGCCCTGCTCTTCAGTTCTGTGAACTGTTCACAGAGCCCTGTGAAGTGCTTAGACAGGCTTTGTGATTCCCTCGACCCACTGGTAAATAGATGCAAAGATGCTAGTTTTAAAATGAGCACCTCGGGAAAGTCCTTTCCTCTCAATAAGGACCTGAGAATGTCTTGTTGCTAACTAACCACATGGCTGTTTAGGGAGTACATCTGCTAGCTCCCCACAGCACAGCCCCTCACTGTGCTGTACGGTGATATGTGTATGGTTTTATAGGCTGTTCTTCATAGGTCATTATTGGCCGGGATGTGGACTTTTTTTTTTCCCACCAAAATTGCTCTTCTGGGAAGTCTGAGACTTAATTGCTCTCTAGAATAACTTGTCCCATGAAAAGCTGCAAAGATTGTTTTCACATATGGGATTTGGGCTATTAAGAAAGCAGAACAAAACAAAACTTAGTGATGATTCTTTAGCTAAGATTATGTGGGTAATTTTGACATGTGGTTTCTTTTGTGCTTGTGTTTTATCCCTGCATTTTACCTGGCCCCCAAATTTCTTGCCCTTCTACCCAGGGGACTGCTGTGTTTTAGTTTGAATCACATTATTGTTGCGCCCAAGTATTCGCAGCTTTCTTCCATACGGTTTTACCTGGCCCCCAAATTTCCTGCCCTCCTACCCGAGGGACTGCTGTGTTTTAGTTTGAATCACATTATTGTTGCGCCCAAGTATTCGCAGCTTTCTTCCATACGGTAGTTTAGAGTCAGACAAGACAGGGATACACTGGCAACATGAAGAACTTCAGAATACTTGAGGCCAGTGCTTATGTGGGTCTCATGTTTCATAACCTGGGTTATGATTGACAAAAGATATGAACTAAAGTTGAATCAGAAGAGGTACTTTTATTCTGAGAAACATTTGTTCCTCCCTATCTGTATATCTAAGATGAATACCACACACTCCATTTTCAAAGTGCTGTTTTCGCAGAGGGAGTTATCTTGTTTTGTTTTTGTGGTACTAGAGATGGAACCCAGGAGCATTCTACTTCTGAACTATGCCCCCAGCCCTATTTTATTTTATTTTTTATTTTGAAACAGGGTCTCACTAATTTGCTGAGGGCCTCACTAAGTTGCTGAGGCTGGCCTCAAACCCGTGATCCTCCTGTCTCAGCCTCTTAAGTACTGGGATTACAGGTGTGTTCCATCACACCTGGCTCAAAGTGCTGATTTGTTTTTGTTTTTGTTTTAAATCTTGCTTCCTTCTCTCTTCCAAACTGTACTATAAAAAAGCAGATCGGGCATTACAACTCCCATTTTATCCGCAGAAAACTTCAGTGCAGAGTCCCTAAGTGACTGCCGGCCTGAGGTTGCTTATTTTATGTTAACATGGTCAAGACAGTCACTTTGTCTTCAAACCAGGTTCCTCTGGCCACAGGCGATAGGCCAAAAAGTGGAGAGAGAGACTGACGTATAAGGCAATCTCAATTGTGAAGTTTGAAAACCAGGAGCTATTGATGAATACAAAGGAAAACCCAGTTATGACAGGAAGGACACTAGGTCTAGGTATGTGCAAGACATTCTGAGCCTAAATTCAGTAGAAACCAGCCAAAGGCATGCTTCTGCATCAGAGAGCAATGTCTGGGGATTGATACCTTCAAGTCATTTTCACGTTTAGACCAGTCAGCTTAACCTTTTGCCAAAAACCCTGGAGAGAAAATCTCAGACTTTGTTGGAGAAACAACCACAATGTGATATAATTAGCACAGTAAGAAGAGCTAATGTGGGTTGTGTGTCCTATGTATCTGGCTTTTACCTTCGCACTTTACGTGTAGTAGCTAATAAAATCTGGTGGTCCTATTTTGAGGACTGTTTCCTCATGTCACAACCCGGCAGCATTTAGTTCTAATGCATGGTCACCTCTCCACTCTGGAGAAAGAAATACCTGTTAAATGATACCATTAGGAATCAAAGTCAGAGTTAAGGCAAGCCTTACTGCCTTAGAGCTGAAAGGGCCCACTAACTCCTAATTAAGGATATGTCCTAGCATCTTCCCAGAGTTTTGTCCAACTCTACATGTCTGGGCCCCCATCGAAGAAGCTCATTTCATAGTCTGTGGTATATCTGGCCTGGAGTCTTTTTTTTTTTTTTTGCGGTACCGGGGATTGAACCCAGGGGCGTTCTACCTCCGCGCTACGCCCCCGGCCCTATTTTTTATACTTTATTTTGAAACCAGGTTTCACGAAGTTGCGGAGGGCCTCACTAGG
>PVJS01058788.1:0-11685 GCA_004027185.1 Glis glis | reverse complement strand
CTCTCTCTCTCTCTCTCTCTCTCTTGCTCTCTCTCTCCCTGTCTCTCTCTCTCTCTCTCCACTTAGTGAGGCCCTCCACAACTTCGTGAGACCCGGTTTCAAAATAAAGTATAAAAAATAGGGCCGGGGGCGTAGCACGGAGGTAGAACGCCCCTGTGTTCAATCCCCGGTACCGCAAAAAAAAAACAAAACAAAAAAAAACACATTTTTGACAAAAGACATATCCAGAATATTTAAAGAACTTCTATAAATCAATAAGGACTTTTTTTGTATGTGTGTCTTATTGGGAATTGAACCCAGGGAGTTTCTACCTCTGAGTTACACCCCCAGCCCTGTTTTATTTTGAAACAGGGTCCCACCAAGTTACTGCATGCTGGCCTTGTACCTGCAGTCGTCCTGTCCCAGTCTCCAGAGTACTGGGATTACAGGTGAGCACCATTGCACCTGGCTAGGCAACTAATTTGTGGGGGGCGGTATTGGGGATTGAACCCAGGGACATTCTTCACTTGAGGAATACCCCCAGACTTTTTTTTTTTTTTGAAACAAGGTCTCACTAAGTTGCTGGGCTCAAACCTACAGTCCTCCTGCTCAACCTCCCAAGTACTGGGATTGTAGGCATGCACTGTGCCTGGCTAGGCAACGCATTTTTAAAATGGGCAAAATACAGCCAGGTGTGGTGGCGCACGCTTGTAATCCCAGTACTTGGGAGGCTGAGACCGGAGGATCCGGGTTTGCGGCCAGCCTCAGCTACTTAGTGAAGCCCTCTGCAACTTAGTGAGACCTTGTTTCAAAATAAAGAATAAAAAATAGGACTGGGCCAGGCGTGGTGGCGCACGCTTGTAATCCCAGTACTTTGGGAGGTGGAGACCGGAGGATCCGGGTTCGCGGCCAGCCTCAGCGCTCTCTCTCTCTCTCTCCCTGTCTCTCTCTCTTTTTCTCTACCTAGTGAGGCCCTCCGCAACTTCGTGAGACCCGGTTTCAAATAAAGTATAAAAAAAATAGGGATGGGGGTGTAGCGCGGAGGCAGAACGCCCCTGGGTTCAATCCCCAGTACCGCAAAAAAAAAAAAAAAAATGGGGAAAATACTGGAACAGACACTTCCCAAAAGAGGATATCAAAATGACTAATGAGCACCTGAAAAGGTGGTAATCGCTAATACTCATCAAGGAAATGCAAGTTCCTAACAAGTAAGATACTACTAAGGTCTCCATATTGGCTGAAATTAAAACAACAATTGGAACTTTCATATGCTGTGGCTAGAAGTGCAAAATTGTCACAACTACTTTGGAAAACTGTTTGGCAGTATCTACTGAAGTTGAACGTAAATATTTCCCATGACTCACTCTTCTGGCTTCTGGGTATAGTCAGCTCTCTGAGTCCTTGGATTCAACCAACTATGGATTGAAAATAGATGGGGGAAAAATAGCATCTGTACCAACTGTGACTTTGTTCTCATCATTATTCCCTAAACAATACAGTATAAGAGCGATTTACATTGTATTAGGTATTATATGTAATCTAAAGATGATTTAAAGTATATGGAAGATTAAAGTATATGGATGATTTAAAGTATAAGAAAGAAAGCCGGGTGTGGTGGTGCACGCTTGTAATCCAGTACTTGGGAGGCTGAGACAGGAGGATCGCAGGTTCGTGGCCAGCCTCAGCTACTTAGTGAGGCCCTCCACAATTCAGTGAGACCCTGTTTCAAAATAAAGGATGAAAAAATAGGGCTGGGGGTGTAGCTCAGAGTAGAATGCCCCTGGGTTCAATCCCCAGTACCACAAAAAAAAGTATAAGAAAGAAAAAGAAAGTCAGGCATGGTGGTTCACATTTGTAATCCCAGTACTTGAGAGACTGAGACAGGAGGATCACAGGTTCGAGGACAGCCTCAGCAAGTAATAAGACTCTCATCAACCTCGCGAGACCCTGTTCCAAAAAAAAAAAATAGGGCTGGGGGAGTAGCTTGGAGGTATAATGCCCCTGAGTTCAATCCCCCCAGTACAAAAAAAAAAGTATATGGAAGGATGTGTGGGTTATATGCAAATACTACACCATTCTATATAAGGGTCTTGAGCATCTATAGGTTTTGGTATTCCTGGTGCAGGGGTTCCTGGAACATGTCATCCACAGATATTGAGGAATAACTATATACTCAACAGAAATTTGTGTGTACTTTAAACAAAAGACAGGTGCAGTGGTACATACCTGTAATCCCAGTACTTGGGAGACTGAGACAAGAGGATTGCAGGTTTGAGGTTAGCCTCAGCAACTTAGTGATACTCTCAGCAACTTAGTGAGATCCCGTTTCTTTTCTTTCCTTCTTTCTTTCTTTCCTTCCTTCTTTCCTTCCTTCCTTCCTTCCTTCCTCCCTTCCTTCCTTCCTTCCTTCCTTTCTTTTTGCAATACTGGGGATTGAACCCAGGGGCATTCTGCCTCCAAGCTATACCCCCAGCCCTATTTTTTTATTCTTCGTTTTGAAACAGGGTCTCACTAAGGTGTGGAGGGCCTCACTAAGTAGCTGAGGCTGGCCACAAACCTGCGATCCTCCTGTCTCAGCCTCCCAAGTACTGGGATTACAAGCGTGTGCCACCACGCCTGACTGTGAGACCCTGTTCCAAAAATAAAAACTCAGAAGGGCTGGGGTGTAGCTGGGAGGTAGAATGCTCCTGGGTTCCATCCCCAGTGCCCTCCCACTGAAAAAAGACACATATGAGAATGCTTATAGCTGCTTTATTTATAATAATAAAAATTGGAAATAATCCAACCATCCATCTACATCAGGAAAAATTGTTATATATTCATACAAAAGAGTACCACACAGAAATGGAAAGGACATACATGTGGTGGATGAGTCTCACAGATACAATATTGAATGAAAGAAGCCAGGCACAAAAGGTATATACTATTTGACTCTGGTGAGGGACTGGTTGGCCAGGGGCAGCAGTGGGCCAGCTAAAGTGCCCTATGTCACTTTACTTTTTTTGTTGTTGTTTTTTTGTGGTACTGGGGATTGAACTCAGGGGCATTCTACCTCCAAGCTACACCCCCAGCCCTATTTTATTCTTTTATTTTGAAACAAGGTCTCACTAAGTTGCTGAGGGCCTATGTTGCTGAGGCTGGCCTTGAACCTGCGATCCTCCTGTCTCAGCCTCCCAAGTACTGGGATTACAAGCATACGCTACCATGTCCCGGCTTATTATTTTTTTTTTAAGATGAAGTCTTATTATGTTGCCCAGGCTGGCCTAGAACTCCTGGTCTCAAGTGATCCTCCTGCCCCAGTGTCCTGATTATCTGGCACTACAGGCATGTACCACTATGCCTGGCGGTACCCAGTATCTGTGTGTGTGTGTGTGTGTGTGTGTGTGTGTGTGTGTGTGTGTGATGTGATCTACTCCCCCAGCCTTATTTCATCTTTGATTTTGAAACAGGATCTTGCTAAGTTGCTGAGGGTCTTGCTAAGTTGCTGAGGCTGGCCTCAAACCTACAATCCTCCCATCTCAGCCTCCTGAGTACTGAAATGACAGGTGTGTGCCACCAAGCCAGGCTACATCCTTTATCATGTCCTCCTCCTCCTCCTCCTCCTCCTCCTCCTCCTCCTCTTCCTCCTCTTCTTCTTCTGTAGTGGGTATTGACCTGATTCTACCTCTGAGCTACACCCCCAGGCCTGTTTTTTATTTTGAAACAGGAGAATCGCAGGTTTGAGGCCAGCCTCAGCAACTTCATGAGGCCCTCCGCAACTTAGTGAGACCATGTTTCAAAATAAAATATACATTGGGCTGGGGCTGTAGCTCAGAGGCAGAGTGTTCCTGGATTCAATCCCCAGTACCACCACTAAATAAATAAATAAATAAATAGGATAAAAATTCCTGATAGTGGGCCATTAAATCTAACGTGCAAAGAGACACTCTCTCTTCTGCTCTCCGTTTGCAGCATGTATTGCATTTTGTTGGACCTCACCCCATTTTACAGTACCATGCACACAACACAACACAACCCCTGCTATCTCCACCCTTCCACAAGTCCCTGTCCCTTTCATTGCCCTGTTTTTTGTTTGTTTGTTTGTTTTTGGTGGTACTGGGACTGGAACTCAAGGACATTCTACATCCAAGCTACACCCCCAGCCCTTTTTACTTTTTTGTTTTGAACCAGGGTCTTGCTAGGTTGCTGAGAGTCTTGCTAAGTTGCTGAGTCTGGTCTCAAACCTGCGGTCCTCCTGTCTCAGCCTCCCAAATACTGGATCACAAGCATGCACCACCACGCCCGGCATTGCCTTGTATTTTTATATCAAACTCAACACCTTCCAGTGTACCATATAATGCCCTCCCAAGGGCAGGAGTTTTTGTCTGTGTCATTCATTCTGTGTCCCCATTGCCCAGATTGGGGCTGGAAGAACTCAGGTCTGGGCCTCCTTTCCTGGGGCCGGGACAGGCTGGAGCTGGGAGCCACAACCCGCTCAACCAGTCTTTGTTCCACTGCTTTAAGATCTGGGTGCTCTCAGGAGTCACAAAAGAGCCAAGCATGGTGGCGCACACTTGTAATCCCAGTACTTGGGAGGCTGAGACAGGAGGATCTGGGTTCGCAGCTAGCCTCAGCTACTTTGTGAGGCCCTCCGCAACTTAGTGAGACCCTGTTTCAAAATAAAGACTAAAAAATAGGGCTGGGGGTGTAGCTTGGAGGTAGAATACCCCTGGGTTCAATCCCCAGTGCCAAAAAAAAAAAAAAAAAGTAGAAATCACAAAAGTTCTTGTTGGATCATACGCTAGATTTCTGCCAGGGACCTGACCTGTGTGTCTCAGTGGCGTGCCCTCGTGTCCCCTGGGGACAGCATGAGCAGACATTCCTGATGGCGTGGAGAGAGCAGGACAGAAGCTCAGGGGTGCACGTGTGCGTGCGTGCATGCGTGCGTGCGTGTGTGTTGCTAGGGATAGAACCCAGGGGCATCCTACATCTGAGCTACACCTCCAGCCCTATTTTATTTTTAATTTGTGTGCGTGTGTGTATGTGTGTGTGTGTGTAACTGGGGATTGAACCCAGGGGCATTCTACCTCCGAGCTACACCCTCAGCCCTATTTTTTATTCTTTATTTTGAAACAGGGTCTCACTAAGTTGCAGAGGGCCTCACTAAGTAGCTGAGGCTGGCTGTGAATCTGTGATCCTCCCGTCTCAGTCTCCCAATACTGGGATTACGGGTGTGCACCACCACACCTGGCTAGGAATTAGTATTATCAATTCAGGATTCCTCCCAACACCAACCCCAGAGAGATGAGCCTCCCTTCCCACTTCCAGGCTTACGCTAGGACCATCATCTGCAAGAGCTTAGAACATTCCCCAAGGACTCTTCTGTGCAACCCTCAGAACTGAGCAGTACTCCTACAGACAAGTTCCTAAATAAACCTGTGGGACAAACAGCTGGTGTGGAGGAGAGAACTGTTTCAAAATAAAAAAATAAAGGGCTGGGGGTGTAGCTCAGAGGCAGAATGCCACTGGGTTCAATCCCAAGTACCACACACACAAAAAAAATTGGATAGATGGGCCGGGCATGGTAGTGAACACCTATAAACCCAGTACTTGGGAGGCTGAGAAAGGAGGATTGCAGGTTTGAAGCCGGCCTCAGCAACTTAGCAATACCCTTTCAAAATAAAAAATAAAAAAAGGGTTGGGGATGTAGCTCAGAGGTAGAATGCCCCTAGGTTCAATCCTCAGTACCCAAAAAACAAAAAACCACAAAAATGTTTGGACAAATAGGCCAGGCGTGGTGGCACATGCCTGTAATGCCAGTATTTGGGAGGCTGAGACAGGAGAATCACAGGTTCCAGGCCAGGCTCAGCAACTTAGCAAGACCCTCAGCTACTTAATGAGACCCTGTTTAAAAAAAAAAAAGGCTGGGAGTGGTGGCCGACGACGCTTATAATCCCAGTACTTGGGAGGCTGAGATGGGAGGATTGCAGGTTCAAGGACAGCCTCAGCAACTTAGTGTGGCCCTCTAAAACTTAGTGAGACCCTGTTTGAAAAATAAAAGAATAAAATAGGACTGGAGGTATAGCTCAGAGGTAGAATGCCCTTGGGTTCCACCCCTAGTACCACAAATAAATAAATAAATAAATAAATAAATAAATAAATAAATAAGTAGGCCAGGTATGGTGGCACACGCCTGTAATACCAGTACTTGGGAGGCTGAGGCTGAGACAGGCAGATCACAGGTTTGAACCCAGTCTCAACAACCTAGCAAGACTCTCAGCAACTTTGTGAGACCGTGTTTCCAAATAAAAACAAAATAGGGCTGGGGAGCCGGGCGGAGTGGCGCACGCTTGTAATCCCAGTACCTGGGAGGCTGAGATAGGAGTGCAGGTTTGCGGCTAGCCTCAGAAATTTAGTGGGGCTCTTAGCAATCTAATGAGACCCTGTTTCCAAATAAAAAGTAAAATAGGTCTGGGGTGTAACCCAGCAGTAAAAGGCCCCTGGGTTCCATCCCCAGTACCCCCCCCCCACACAAAGAATAAAATAGGGCTTGGGGGTGTAGCTTGGAGGTAGAATGCCCCTGAGTTCAAACCCCAGCAACACACACACACACACACACACACACACCCTAAAAATAAAAAGAGCTGGGGGTATTGCTTGACAGTAGAATGCCCCTGAATTCAATCCCAGTACCAGGAGGAAAAATTGGTTAGATGAGAGGTAGCACTTCCAGAAGAGTGAAGCAAGAATCTCTGAAAACCCACTCCTCCAGAAAAGCAAAGAGAAATCTGACAAAAATTGTCAAATTCAACCTTTTTAGAACTTCAAAAAATATCTGCTGGGCATGGTGGTACACACTTGGAATCCCAGTACTTAGGAGGCTGAAGCAGGACGATCGCAGGTTCGAGGCCAGCCTCAGCAATTTAGTGAGACCCTGTTTCAAAATAAATAAAATAGGGCTGGGAGTGTAGCTCAGAGGTAGAATGCCTCTGGGTTCCATCCCCAGTACCCCCCCCCACACACAAGTTTCTAAAGGCTTTCAACAATCTAAGGAGAATGTATTCAAGTAAAACAGCTGAATCAGCAGGGCATGGTGGCACACACCTGTAATCCCAGTACTTGGGAGACTGAGACAGGAGGGTCATGCATTTGCTGCCAGCCCCAGAAACTTAGTGAGGCCTTCTGCAACTTAGTGAGACCCTTTTTCAAAATTAAAACATAAGCCAGGCGTGGTGGCGCACGCTTGTAATCCCAGTACTTGGGAGGCTGAGACCCGAGGATCTGGGTTCGCAGCCAGCCTCAGCTACTTAGTGAGGCCCTCCACAACTTAGTGAGACCCTGTTTCAAAATAAAGAATAAAAAAATAGGGCTGGGGGTGTAGCTTGGAGGTAAAATGCCCCAAGGTTCAATCCCCAGTATCGCAAAAAAATAAAAAAATAAAAGGGGCTGGGGGTGTAGTTCAGAGGTAGAACGCCCCTGGGTTCAATCCCCAGTACAAATTAAATAAATAAATAAATAAATAAATAAATAAATAAATACAATAAAATGGGACTGGAGGTGTGGTTTAGAGGTAGAATGCCTCTGGGTTCAATACCCAGTACCAATAAATAAATAAATACAATAAAATAGGGCTGGGGGTGTGGCTCAGAGATAGAATGCCCCTGGGTTCAATCTCTAGTACCACACACACAAAAAACAACAACAAATCCAGCTGAATCAGTAAAAACACTGAGCTTTGCAGCATTTTAATTGGCTGCAATGCTGTCCCTGTCTCCCAGATCTGCGGTAGCCTTGAAGAACAGCAGGTTTGTTACCATGAGAGCTGTGAAAATGAGCACCTTAGCAGCCCCTGGAAGAGGTAGAATGGCCTGAGAGCTCCCCAAAAGCTCCATGCCCAGGGAATTGTCACTGTTTGATCTGTCTGGTAATTTGCTGGAAAACTCCATTCTCAAAGCTTGTCTTTATCGGATCCAAGAGTGTCTGTGCAAATAGCCGTATCCCCAAAGCATCTGTCTAAAACAACCAGTGATAATCATTTAACCATGTAGGTACCACAGGCAGCATTACCAGTAGGGGCTAACATGAGATTGACCAAAAAAAAACTTCAAAGGAATAACTGGGGGATGAGATGTCCGCAGGAGGCTTTGAAAAGTTCCCCGAGTGTTCCTGAGAACCTAGAAGGCTGTGTGTATGTCCAGGGCTGTGCACATGCCCAGGAAATGCCTTGAGGCCCTACAGTCTCATCTCTGGTTGAAGTAGAGGCTCTGTAAGAGCAGGAAGTGAGCCGGGGTGGTGGCACATGCCTGTAATCCCAGGATTTACTTGGAAGGCTGAGACAGGAGGATCGCAGGTTTGAGGCCAGCCTCAGCAATTTAGCGAGACCCTCAGCAACTTAGGGAGCCCCTGTTTCAAAATAAAAGTTAAAAGGGGCTGGGGGTGTAGCTCAGAGGTAGAATGTCCCTGGATTCAATCCCCAGTCCCCTCAATAAGGGGGGACAGAAAGAATATTTGAAGAAATAAAAGGTGAAAACTCCTCAAATT
The DNA here is from genome assembly GCA_004027185.1 of Glis glis. Lineage (NCBI taxonomy): Eukaryota > Metazoa > Chordata > Mammalia > Rodentia > Gliridae > Glis > Glis glis. Next base: position 3,186 of record PVJS01058788.1, on the reverse strand, counting down.
TTATAAAAATCATTAATATTTTTTTTTTTTTTGGTTTGGTACTGAGGATTGAACCCAGATGTTCTATCTCTGAGCTACACATTCAGCCCTCTTTTTAATTTTCATTTTTGTGGGTTTTTTTGCAGTACTGGGGATTGAACCCAGGGGCATTCTACCTTTGAGCTACACCCCCAGCCCTATATTTTATTCTTTATTTTGAAACAGGGTCTTACTAAGTTGCAGAGGGCCTCACTAAATAACTGAGGCTGGCCACGAACCTGGATCCTCCTGTTTCAGCCTCCCAAGTACTGGGATTGCAAGTGTGCACCACCACACCCAGCTTTAATTTTCATTTTTGAAACAAGGTCTCACTAAATTGCTGAGGCTGGCCTTGAACATGTGATCCTTCTGTCTCAGCCTCCCAAGTACAGGGATATAGGCTTGCACCACCACACCCAGCAAAATTCATTAATCTTCACATCTAAGAAGTTTGATGAATTCCAAGTAGGATAAACTCAGAGAGATCCACAACTAGGCACATCAGAGTCAAACTGTCAAGAGTAAAAGAAAATTATGAATCCATCAAACAAAGCTAATTAATCACATGCAAGGAATCGTCAATAAAATTAATAGTTTTCATCAAAGAAGATGATTACCAGGTAGCACTGGGGTTGCATATCCGAAGTGCTGGGACAGGGGAAAATAAAAGACTGACAACCAAGAATTCTATACCCAGCAAAACTAAACTATTCTTCAAAAAAAGGAAAAATTAGCCGGGCGTGGTGGCGCACACTTGTAATCCCAGTACTTGGGAGGCTGAGACAGGAGGATCAAAGGTTCACGGACAGCCTCAGCTACTTAGTGAGGCCCTCTGCAACTTAGACCCTGTTTCAAAATAAAGAATAAAAAATAGGCTGGGGGTCTAGCTCGGAGGTAGAATGCCCCTGGGTTCAATCCCCAGTACCACACACACAAAAAAAAAAAAACAGGAAAAAATAAGACATTTCCTGATAAACAAAAACTGAGAGATTTCTCACTAGCAGACCTGTCCTACAACAAACAAACAAAAAACAAAACTAAAGGGCATCAGACTGAAATGAAAGAATAAAAGACAGTAACTTGAATCCACATGAAGAAATAAAGAACACAGTTAAAGGTACTACATAGAAAAATATAGAGGCAGTATATATATTATATATATATACATATTGTCTCTTATATTTTATTTTCATAAAAATAATTACTTAAGGTAATAATAAAAATGAGCTGATGGGCTTATAATGTATAAAGATGCAATGTGTGTGTGTGTGTGTGTGTGTGTGTGTGTGTGTGTGGTGCTGGGGATTGAACCCAGGGTCATTCTACCTCTGAGCTATATCCCCAGCCCTATTTTATTTTATTTATTTATTTATATTATTTTTTGGCACTGGGAATCGAACCCAGGGGCATTCTACCTCCAAGCTACACCCCTAGTCTTAATTTTTATTCTTTATTTTGAAACAGGATCTCACTAAGTTGCGGAGGGCCTCCAAGCTACACCCCTAGCCCATTTATTTATTTATTTATTTATTTATTTATTTATTTATTTATTGCAGTACTGGGGATTGAACCCAGGGGCAGTCTACCTCTGAGCTACATCCCCAGCCCTATTTTTTTTTATTCTTTATTTTGAAGCTAAGTTGCGAAGGGCCTCACTAAGTAGCTGAGACTGGCTGCGAACCTTCGATCCTCCTGTCTCAGCCTCCCAAGTACTGCAATTACAAGCATGCGCCACCATGGCTGGCTTAGCCCTTTTTAAAATTTATTTTGAGGCAGAGTCTCACTGAGTTGCCCAGGCTGACCTGAAACTTGTGGTTCTCCTGCCTCAGCCTCCCGAGTAGCTGAGATTACAGGCATGTGCAATTGAACTGTTTTCTTAGTTTTATATTCAGACTGTTCATTGCCAGTGTATAGAAATACAACTAATTTTTGTATACTTGTTTCATATCCTGCAACTTTTCTAAACTCATTTATAATTCTAATTGGGTTTTTTTGGGGGGGAGAGTGTCCCTTAGAATTTTCTATCTATAATGAGATATAATAGAAGAGAGAAAAAAATTAGGTAGAAAGGAGACAAACTGGGAAGGAAAGGAAAATAAAAAAATCTTCATAATCTTTAGTTTCATTTTAACAGAGCTTGTTTACTCAGGCAAAATCAAGGCCCATACTTTTAAATCATAATGGGCAGGCTCCATATCTGAAATTCCTGAGGCGATTAGATCAGAGAGAGAGCTGCACCTTTAGTCAGAGCCTTGATTTCTTGGGAAGAAGGTCCCGGAGAAAAATCACACCTTTTCTCCCCCAGCTCCTGGTCTTCTCCTTGTCTCCTGCTCCCTGGGATTCCTATCCCAAAGGGAATTTCCACCTTTTGTCAGCCTAAAGCTTCAAAGAGAGGAGACCACCATCCCATGGTGCCCCATTTCTCGCTGTGTGACCCTAACCACCCCCTCTCTAGTGTGCCCTATAAGAAAAGGATGGTATAGCCGGGCGTGGTGGCGCACGCTTGTAATCCCAGTACTTTGGGAGGTGGAGACCGGAGGATCCGGGTTCGCGGCCAGCCTCAGCTCTCTCTCTCTCTCTCTCCCTGTCTCTGTCTCTCTCTCTCTACTTAGTGAGGCCCTCCGCAACTTCGTGAGATCCGGTTTCAAAATAAAAGTATAAAAAATAGGGCCGGGGGTGTAGCGCGGAGGTAGAACGCCCCTGGGTTCAATCCCCAGTACCGCAAAAAAAAAAAAAAAAGAAAAGGATGGTATAGGTTCGAGAGCCTCTTTGCCTCTCTCTGCCTCTCTGCCATGGCTCTCAGACTCTTGAGATGACCCGCATTTCCCCTCGAACGTGTATCTCCACTTTCTTAAATTAAATCTCTGTCTTTGTCTCTGACTGGCTTGTGTTGAAATTATTTTCGCCACAGAAGCCATGGATCCCCAGGGCCCTGAGGTGAGTTTCCCTTTCCCAAACCCGAGGAACTCCTCAGGACTTTCCATGGAGTTATTGTGCTGACCCGTGACAATAAGATCATGTTATCTGCAATAGGGATGATTTTATGTCTTCCTATCCAATTTGTAGTCTTTCTTCCTTCCTTCCTTTCTTTCTTTCTTTCTTTCTTTCTTCTTTCTTTCTTTCTTTTTCTTTCCTTCCTTCCTTCCTTCCTTCCTTCCTTCCTTCCTT